>JAVTVY010056195.1:0-30640 GCA_036873755.1 Hanleya hanleyi | reverse complement strand
ATTGTCACTTAGCACTTGCTCACAAATAAGCGCGTTCAGCCGTGCCTTGTTGGTGTAGTTCTTGAGCACTGTATCTCGAGCAGGCAATGGAGTTGTCAGTGTGAGATGGTGGACACGGCTATTTGTTGCTCTGGCAGATCTAGTGCTACTTTTGGTGGAGTAGTCGTGATACCGGTCGAAACACAAGTAGACGTCAGCTCCAGACAACTGCAGAGACAGCCATATCTTGAATCCTGATATGAAAGTGGCAACAGTTCCATGAGCAGGCCATTCAAGTGTCCAAATAACAGCTGACACATCCAGCACGATAGCTGTTGGGCTCATGGTCAAGCGTTGTGACACATCCACTTGAATGTTCTTCTTCAGTGTGGACTTTCTGGCAGCAAGCCGCATTTGACCATCAGCATGAAACATTGAAGGTGGATAAGCTGTTAGTTCTGTGGCGAGCACTTCTTGAAAGTTGAGGGCCCTCTGACTTACTAGGAGGCCAATGACACGAGCGTAGATTGCTTCTTGGTCAATCACAGCATGTTCCCCGACAGTGAGACGTTTCTTCTTTGTATTGAATGTGACCACTTCCTTTGAGAGCGAGGTGTAAAAACCCTCTGGCCATGATCTCTCAAACTGGATCATTTGATGAGCCCCAATGTCCAAGGCCCTGTCAACATTAACGTTTGGTTGGGCTACCTGACCACTCCTGATGTTTAGCAGAGATCCAGTTACATGGGTATCTGGATCCATGGGATTAATGCATGACAGCAGTGTTCTGCGCAATGACTGACGATCGTCTCCATCCCGATTGATGCGACTTGGCGATTCTTCCTTGTGGGTCATTTGCACCACCTCTTCACTTCCAGACATCTTCTTGAGGTCACCGGTCATGGTCATGGTCGCATCCATACTGAACACCCACGTTGCCATTGTTTGAGGCCTTTCTGTTGTTCCAATAATGCCACCCGGCCCGTGTCCTTTCCTCATCCAGTTTGTCTCTATGAACATGTCACTCCACTGTCCATTGTAGATACCAGCATTGTGGTGCAGTGATTGCTCTCCTCTGCAGAACCTGTCCAAAATCTCTGGGGCAAGCCAGGTCATGGAACGAACGTAGAAGAGCCCATATCTGCCATAGTTGTACTTGTGTGCAGCAAACATATAGGGCAGCATGTCTTCAGCGGTTTTGATGTGGAGGGGCCAGTCACCTTCATGTGATGCTTGACAGAACCTCATCATCAGAAAAGTGGGCTTGATGATGTTATATACCCACAGTTTTGTGGTGCGACTTGATAGTAACAATGAGGAAGTCAATTGAAAATTAAATTTTGGTAATAAGTTATGAGGTTTTCTGGTGTATTTGGCGGCCATCTTGGATTTTTTCTCCATAAAAATGACAACCAAATACTAAATTAACGTTGTAATCAAATTCCTTGACGTTAAAAACATAATAGTCAACACCAATAATGCTATTATACTGTACTTAGAACGAACGTTATGAAGAATTATAGATTTATATGTCCATGGCAGCCATCTTGGCGGCCATCTTGGATTTTGAAAAAGCCACGCGGGTGGCGAGCGGCCACCCGGGCTAAATTTCATTGAGACACTTAGAACTATTGAAAAAAGCAAAGAAACGATTGTTAAGAGACCAAACAAGGTTATGGGTCCTGCCTCCGGACTAATACTGACCACACTGATGGCAGCTAGCATATTTTCTCTGACTGCAGTTTAGTTATGTGTGTAAGCAGGGGTTGATGTAGCCTAGATTTAGATATATTTAGCTGTCTATACCCTATGCCACATGATTATGCCAGCGCTAACAGCACCAATGTCCTTTCTATCCATTTTTGAACCATAAAGTTAATAATGGTTAGTAATTGTATAAAAGAATGTATAATGAGATATAAATCAAGCATTAGGCGTAACAAAAAAATTTGTCTGTTTCCGGGAACCCGACCGACCGTAAGAATGCCGAAATGGCAATGCTTTTTTTTTTTTTTTTTTATAAATCTGCGGGAAGAGTTATTTCCCTTGGCCGAAATTCAAGAATAGTTATCTCCCTTATCATCGCACATGCGCCCAGCGCACTGTCTCCATGCGGCATGGCCGCCCGCCAGAACAGCTCCGGTGTTGGTTTCCATCTATCCCATTGAGGAATACGGACAAAGGAATTATTGTCTGTTATTAGCGACGAGTTGTTTGTGAACTTATTCCATCATTGTCAAATACAAGGCTGTAACTGCCGTTGTATAGAGTCGGAAGTACTGATTCAAGGAGCGCGAGTTTTTGATGGTGAACGAATGGAACTGTCAAATTTAGAAAACGAAAGCGTAAGACGCATTTCTGAGGAGTTTGGACTAAAACATTTTTTCTTCACCTGCTTGAACAATCACTGCGCAGAAAAGTCTCAGAAACTGAGTGCTTTTGACAATGTCAAAAGAGGGGACGTTACCAGATCAACGTCAGGTATTTAACAAACCATAAAGACAAACTGTTCAACGATGTCATTCAACACCTGTCAACAGGTCCGGGAAAAGTGGCAAATGGGGTGATTCCGGCAAATTGGCCTGGTGGGTATATTATTCATAGTTGAAAGTGTTTACATATATATTTATTTTTTTTGAAGAATAAATAACTGGAGTTTTAAACCGAGCACTTTCGGCGCCAATTTACACGAGTTTGTTCCACTGACAAAATTAAAAGTTACGCTTATGTATTTTGTAGGAAAATGAAATATGTTGTTGACCTGTCAAAAATTATAAATCTCATGCATAGGCTATAACTTGCCTATTTTGTGCCTTCCCCGCCGAAATTCATATTCTACTCATCAACACATGTTCGTCCAAACAGAAGGGAGCCATCCACAAGCTTGGTATTTCATTATTTTTTTTATTTTTATTTTTTTAATCATATGACTGCATATCAGAGGTATCCATGATCATTCACCAGGCGGACTATAATCCTGTCTGGTGCCAGTCTGAGCGAGTTCCACTGATGGGTGATCAAAGTGAAAGTGAAAGTGAAAGATATCCCTGATATGATATAGAAAAATTCTGCCGAATACCCAGAATTCACTGTAGTGTAGATTGAAGATGGCTTTCTACTGTTTGGGTGAACATGTGTTGATAAGTAGAATATGAATTTCGGTGGGAAAGACACAAAACAGGTATTAAAGTTATATTATGCATGAGATTTATAATTTTTGACAGGTCAACAACTTATTTCACTTTCCTACACAATACATAAGCGGAACTACAGTATTTTTTTTATTTCGTCAGTGGAACAAACTCCTGTAAATTGGCACCAAAAGTGCTCAGTTCATAACTCCAGTTATTTATTCTTGAAAAAAAAAATATATAAACACTTTCAACTATGAATAATATACCCTTGTTGTCAGACCAACACTTCTTAAATAACTGATTTTCTCGTGTAATGCAGACCTATCAATTTTAGAATCATGCATTCATTTTGTCAAAAAGTGGCGAAAACTGGGTACCAGTTAATTATAACCACAGATTTTTTTTTACATTTTTGACAAATCTCACACATTGGCACTGATTGGAGTAGGATCTGCCTGTCCAGCGTATATTTACTAGTAGTGATCAGTTTAACTTTGTGTGGTATCTTACTGTTTTATTTACTGTTTTCATATTAAAGATTTTCTTTCGTTTAATAAAATATGTAGTTGTTTCTTTATTTTCTGTTGAAAGAAACTCTGCTTCACAAACCGGTCCAGATTCTGCAAACCATTATGGGTACTTTCCTCACTGGAAGAGGTTCGAGAATTAAAAAAAAACCAAAAAAAAAAAACCCGACCGACCGACCCTGGAAAATTTGAGCCCGTTACCGGAAACAAACAATTTTTTTTTTTGGCCTTAGGTTGATGGGCTGCAAAATCGGTAAAATTTCAATCAAAAAAAACAAACTTTCAGTTCTTTGAAATCCTTTGTCTGTCTGACAATAATAAACTTCATGAACAGATGAAATGCCAAGAAATTGTGACTATATAAGTTTACTGTCTATAGTGCCACCCAATGATGAACAATATCACAAAACTACATGATGAAGCAAAATCCTCAGATGTGGCCTGGGGAATGTAGATATTGGACTCGTCATGAGAATTCAGATCTTTAAAAAAATGGCCATTTGGTTTACAAGGGATGTGAACTATAACACTGGGAATGTTACATTCATGTTCAGCAAAATAGAAATACTTTTTCCTGATTAAGAAGCAAATTTCTATTTTTGTGAAAACAAAATCATATTTTGAGATGCAAAAATGCGTCTCCATGATTCACCAACACCACCAAAATCTTGTCAGTCCTTTGCCTATCTTGCAAGATCATCATACCCAAATTTCATGGAAATCAAACACGTTGTTCAGAAGATATGATGTTACACATGTTTATCTGCATTCATGTCTATAGCGCCACCTAGTGACAAGCAAATGCCACAAAATCAAGCGGGTGAAATCTAAAGCCCTAGGGAGATGGCACATAAGAGTTCAATGGAAAAAAACTTTTATCATGATAATGGTTATGAAGGTTTTGACGTTAAGTCAGATAAATGAGATTTTTCATTTAAATGGCAATTTGGTTCGCACCGAAAGGGAATTATCTTGTCGGCAATCCTATAATTATGCTTGGCAACATAGAATAGAACAATTTTTAAATATTTCTCCAAGCAAATTGGTAAATTTTCATTTCACGAAAAACTTTTTTTTTTGAGACGCAAAAAACTTACCTTTATAGTTATGCTAGCTACAACAAAACCTTTTCAGCACATTGACTATCCTTCAGGACCATTGTAATAGAATTTCAAAGAAATCAGACAAGCCGTTCAGACGAAATCGTCAGAGAAAGGTTTACCTAAGCTCTGACTACAACGCCACCTAGTGAAGAGCAGCGGGTATCGAAACACAACCAGACAAATTTCCCAGGCCTAAGGAGATAGCATACAAAATCTGACCCAAAAATATTTAACGGTTTCAGAGATATTCACGTTTAAAGTCGCGGCGGCGGATCCGTTTCTCATGAAAACATAAGAGCATCCACTTTGTGGAAATGCTCTAAAAATGCTTTTTCCACATTACGTTGTCACAATTTTCATGTTTCAAAAGACCACACCAGTATGTCAGGTCTTGCCGTCTCTCAAAAATCGTTGGAGAGCTATTAAATGTTCTCCTGGGTACATTTTGGCGTATCATTCATTAAGTTTGGAGAGTGATTGTAAAATAAGGAAATGCAAATTTTCACGATTCTGGAGCCCTTTATTAGCTCTCCTGGCACCAGATTTAAGAGAGCAGCGAAGTGCTCGTTAAACAGCAAGTCCTGATACCTGAAGAACAATTGCAGATTTGAGCTCGTCACAGAATGTATGAGACCGGAATTGAAAAAAAAACAAACACAGGAAGGAAGCAATCAGAGATTGCTCAATTGTGTGCCCCCCCCCCCCCTTCCGCTTTAATCCGACACTGCCCCGCCATTGTTCTGTTCTGTATTGGTCGGTGGAGGCCTTCATGATTATGAAAATTCTATTTCAGTCAATTTTTTTGCCATGCCTCTCATAATACATATTCAAAGTATCGACCAACAAGTGCTAATACAATGTTTTGATGCAAGATGGTCGCCGGGGCTTTCGTCAAATCCGAAAATGAGACCTACATTCCTTGGGAGTATATTGTGGTGAAATTATGAAGCGATCAGTAAACTTTGAATTTTGCACCCAATTAACTCTTTTTGGGGCAATTTCATACTTCAGGACCTATGTGGTCTGCTTTGGAATGTAGGATGATATTTATATAGCCATTTTCCCGGTCCAAATCGGTTATGGACTGAGATCCAGCCTGGACAAATAAATATATCCCATTCACTTAGGTCTGATAAACAAAGGATCATAACTCTTGAAAACATGAAGCTGCACTATCGAAACCCCTCGGCTCTGAACCCCAGCTATTATAATGTAAGGGTGTCTCTACCAATTGATTGGCTTGTGGGAAGAAATATTTACCCCTGGTATTGTAAGTGTACTTTCTTTGAAAAAAAAGAAAAGTTTTCCTCCCCTTAAATTAATTTGTTTCTGGAATAAATTGAAAGAGCTGTATCGATGTCTCACCAAAACAACAGTACACATGGCTAGATAAATACAGTACATGTATACTAAATGGCACATGTATGTCATTTTCAAAACAGATTTGCAAGCATTCTTTGCATTGTCTAAGAAAATAAATCAATAAATCAGTCATCCAATCAATAAATATATGTGATACTATACTAACATGGAGAAATAATATGCAAACTTAACATAGGAATTAGTGGATTTTGTTAGACAAGGGGCATACTTTCTGACACGACTCATTTTTGATAGGCATCTAGTGTCATTTTCAAAACAGATTTGCAGGCATTCTTCGCATTGTGTAAGAGAATAAATCAATAAATCAGTCATCCAATCAATAAATAAATGTGATAGCATACAAACATGATATAGAAATTATATGCAAACTTAACATAGGAATTAGTGGATTTTATTAGACAAGGGGCATAACTCTGCAAAATACTTTCTGACACGACTCATTTTCGATAGGCATCTAGTTCAGGTCAAGAGAAACAACTGTATCACGTGAGGATGTTGTATATGGAACGGTTCTGAAATTATCACAATAAATCATAAATGGATTTTTATTTGTAAAAAGGGGCATAACTCAGCAAAATATTGTCCGAGATGACTCATTTTCAATAGGCTTCTGATCTACGTGAAGATAAATAGATGTAACAAGTTTGGTTGCCATGCATGAAACGGTTCTGTAGATATCGCGGTAACGGACGGACGGACGGACGTACGGACGTACAGACGTACGGACGTACGTACGGACGTACGTACGGACAGCCGTACATGATGACGACAATACCCCTAGGCCAAAGTTGGCCGAGGGGTAATAAAACCGAAAGCAGAGAAACTTCATGCTGCACAACTATGGGGCATTGACCACATATCATGCAAATTTCATACTTGTCCATGCAATATTAACCGAGATCCAGCCCGGACAAGTCCCAATTCACAAAGATTTCAAGAAAAAAGGGGCCATAACTCTTGAAAATATAAGCGAAACGCGGAGAAACTTCACGCTGCACAACTACAGGGCACTGACCACATATGCTGCAAATTTCATAATTGTCCCTACAATATTAACCGAGATCCAGCCCGGACAAGTCCCAATTCACGGAGATTTCAGGAACAAAGGGCCATAACTCTTGAAAATATAAGCGAAACGGGGAGAAACTTTATGCTGCACAACTGTGGGGCACTGACCACATATCCTGCGAATTTTTTAATTGTCCATACAATATTAACCGAGATCCAGCCTGGACAAGTCCCTAGTCACAAAGATTTGAAGAAAAAAAGGACCATAACTCTTGAAAATATAAGCGAAACTTCACACTGCACAACTACAGGGCACTGACCACATATCCTGAAAATTTCATAATTGTCCATACAATATTAACCGAGATCCAGCCCGGACAAGTCCCAATTCACAAAGATTTGAAGAAAAAAAGGGCCATAACTCTTGAAAATATATGCGAAACGCGGAGAAACTTCATGCTGCACAACTACAGGGCACTGACCACACATGCTGCAAATTTCATAATTGTCCCTACAATATTAACCGAGATCCAGCCTGGACAAGTCCCAATTCACGGAGATTTCAGAAAAAGGGCCATAACTCTTGAAAATTATACCGGAACTCGGAAAAAACTCTACGCTGCACAACCATGAGGTACTGGCCACATTCCATGCAAGTTTCAATCCTGTCCATCAAATATTAACCGAGATATTGCGCGGACAAGAAACTCAGATGGACAGACGGACGGACAAAGCGATCGCTATATGTCCCCATCTAATTAGAGGGGGGCATAACTATTTTGATGAGAATATAATCATAAATCTCAGAGATAAATAAATCCCTTCTTTACATATTTTTTTTTACCAATTACAGCAGTGATAAAGAATTCATGTATGTCCCACAATGTAGTACTCACCAGAGACAGACATTTTCTCCATATCTATACGGTAATATTTGTATGTGCCGATGATAGCATAGTTATTGGTGATACAAATACAGCTACACGGCTCTGGGGCATTGAAATCCTGTGTACAGAATACAAGGAAACATCATGAAAAAATAAAATGAAAATAAAATTTCTAATACCCTCTTCTCAAACTCTGCCCAATACACAAGATACATGAATACATTCATTAGTTTCACTCATTAACAATTATTCTCAGTAGTATTACACATGCTTAACTTCCCCCCCATGTGAAAGAAAAGCATATACCAGTGAATAAAGAGAATAGCATTGTGTGTGACAGTTTACAACATGGTGATTCTTACTCAAAAAGAGAGGTAAAGTTTACCTTTTTGGCGACATAGGCGCTCAATTTGGAGTCGTATTTCATAAGGACAACCTTCTCGGACATGCCCACACAGAGGTAGTGAGCGTGATTCCATGTGCCGGCAGCAAACACGGTACATCCATGGGTCCCATCCACGACCTGACTGGGTACAATCACACACTGATCCAAGTTACCTTCTCTCATCTTGGCCTCAATCACCCGCTTGTCCAGGGCCAAGATCTGTCGATTTTGACCTGTCAATACAACACATTACATTACTTAATAATATCAATCACCTGCTTATTCAGGGTGAGCATCCGACGACTGTGACCTGTCAATTCTGCACATTATTGGTCTCAATCACCTGCTTAATCCGGGCGAGGATCTGATGAATGTGACCTGACAATACAGTCCTACTTTTTTACGTCTCCATCACCCTATTATCCAAGTGAGAGCGGGCATAGGTCAGCTGGTTGACGTTGTCCAGACCCCCAAACGACCGAGTAACTGTCGATTCGTGAAAAAGAATCGTCGAGACGTGTAAGCATCGAGACAATTCTTTTTGACGAATCGACAGTTGGGAGGATTTTCTCTTACTTAAACTACACAATCTTTTGTTGTTAGGGGTATAGATTATTTTTCAAGAATCTACACTTCCACAGCTGGTGTGTTCCCTTTTGTTATTGGGCGAGTATTATTGTACAATGGAGGTGCAGTTACGAGTCGGCTTCTCGGACTCAGTGGTATATTGACATACTTCATGTAAGCAGACATAGATTTTGTCAAGAAGTTCAGCACTAAAAAATCGGTGGTCTCGGTGTAGGAAGAAGTGGTATCTATTTGTTGCACACTTGTGTCCCTTTGGTCAAAACTATCGCTTCGCTTTGTTGATAATATAATATCAGTTTTTATCATTTTATTTGTATGACTTTGTATTTATGAAATGAACTAGTATTTAGCTGTTGTGCGTGATCAACACATCGCCTGGTTATCTTCATTCCAGTTTACGTGGCTGAATTAATAATCGTGTTAATGTTTTTTCTGTACCGTGATGACTGCCTGTACGAGTTATATTGATATGATGGATCCACCATAAACAATTTGAGCAGGTCAATAATCGGTCAACTCTTTCGAGGGGACCTCGAGACTTGAGGGCAGAGTTGGTCACATCTGCATTGATGGGAGCGTCTGCACTGTGATTGTCTTTTGTTTGTTGATATATGCGACTAGTTTTAACCGTACTAACTTAACCGACCACGGACATTCCTAGGATGAACAACAAGCAAGGATTTACAGTGTCGAAGCGACTTCTTTCGTTATGATTTCGGATGTGGATATACAGTGAAACCTGAGAACTCCAACCACTGGAAACACCGGAACCTTGTCAACACCGACCAAACTCTCCGGTCCACTTTTTTTCCAATGTTAATTGCCTATACCAAGACCCTGAATCCATCGGAACCGACCGTGTTTTTAAATGCAAACCTATCTAAACAATGTTAATTGGCCCTGAAAACACCGACGCTGCATGCTATCCGACCGACTGACAACTCACGCACCAGGAGGTCGGTCGTCGACTCGGCTATAATCCGCTTAGAACATTCAGCACGCCCAAACATGTAGCAGTCAATTACATGAGGTTTGTCTTTGTCTTTCTTCCGTTAACTCACTATTGTCTGTCCTACTCAATGCCCTCTCACTGACATGAGTAAAAAGACTGGCTTCGTCAAGTGACAATAAAAGCTGATTTCAAACAGTTAGATTTCATAACTTCACCGATATTGAATCAAACAACCATGTCCGGACGATCAGCTAAACGCCGCCGAGTAGAACTTTCTCTCGCCGAAAAGGTCAAGCTAATTAAGGCCTATGATAAGTCGTATCCAAAACCGACACAGATAGAATTGGGTAACACCTTTTCTATCGGTCGATCAACTGTCAGTGACATTTTAAAAAATAGACAGTCTTTCCTGGACCAATATGAGAAGAACGCTAGCGGTGATAAGAAACGGTTCAACAATTCCTGTAAATACGACGAGCTGAACGAGTTGGTTTGGCGGTGGTTTGAACAGGCCAGAGCAAAATTCATTCCCATTTCTGGTCCCGTCATCCAGGAGAAGGCCCTGAGTTATGCGACACAACTAGACATACCGGATTTCAAGGCTTCAAATGGATGGCTGGAAAGCTGGCGTCGTCGATTCTCCATCAAGGCCTTCAAAGTGTGCGGGGAAAGTGCCAGCGTCGATCAAATGGAGGTCGAAGACTTCAGGCAGCGTATTCCAGACCTCGTGGCCGGTTATTCCCCGTCAGACATATTTAACTGTGACGAGACTGGTTTGTTTTTCCGTGCAATGCCGGACAAGACACTCGGAAGAAAAGGAGAGAGTACAAGTGGTGTAAAAATCCCCAAACAACGACTGACAGTGATGTTTGCATGCAGTGCTACTGGCGAGAAACTGAAACCACTTGTGATTGGTAAAGCTAAGAATCCGAGGTGTTTTAAGAATGTAGACATTTCCAAACTGCCGGTAACCTGGTATGCCAACAAGAAAGCCTGGATGAACACAGAGTTTTTCACTGAGTGGGTTAACAGTGTAAATTCTCTCATGAGACGACAAAAGAGAAAAATCCTTCTCTTCCTAGACAACGCCACTTCCCACGATAACATTGTTCTCAGCCACGTCACTCTGAAATTCCTCCCAGCGAATACAACTTCAGTTCTGCAGCCATTGGACCAGGGGATTATCCGTGCATTTAAAGCTCGTTATAGGAAGCACCTCCTTCGAAGTCTGCTGGCCAAAATTGACCTGGCCGAATCAGCACAAACATTAATCAAGCAGATTACGGTATTGGATGCGGTTAATTGGATTAACCTCGCCTGGGAAGAAACATCGACGTCCACCATTGTGAAGTGTTTTAAAATGGGCGGATTTCCAACTGAGCTGACCACGACCGCTGAGATAGAGGACCCAGAGGACGATATCCCGCTAGCCGAGTTAGTTCTCGATGATCTGCCGTTAGCTGTCTTGGCCCGCCAATTAGCCCTCCCAGTGCTCTCGGCTACCAACATAATTGACGTGGACAACGCCGCAGATACCGAGGCGACCTACGGCGAAGACTGGGAAGCAGATTTGTTGAGTGAAATCAACCAGCCTACAGATGAGAATGATGATGATGACGATTCAGATGAGTTGGTTCATCCAGGGGCGTCGATGAATTATATCGATGTGCTGGCGTCCCTCGAACACCTTAAGCACTTCGCCATTGCCAAAGACCCGCGCTACCTTGCGCAAATCCAGGCCATGACGAGCATAACAGAGGATATGATCGTGAAGGAGCAGAGCAGGAAAGAGCAATCCACGCTCGATAGGTTTTTCACTAAATATTAAAGTGCTACAACTGACAATTATTACATGTATTCAAATATTTAAGTTCATTATATTATTATATTGGCGTACATGTATTTATATATTTCGCATTGTGCTGACTTGAGTGCTATAGACCCGACACCTTACGTGACCTACATTGTACCGCAGTTGCGTCATCTTATACACTTTCCTTCATAACATCTTGTATATATTTTCATCATAAATGTGCATTGTAAATATAAACGATCAACATCATTTATAGTATTGCATATAATTTATTTTATTGTGTCGAATAAAAAGTATTGTAGCACAGTCCTCGTATTAGCCTACTTCCTTTCTTCAGCGTTGTTGTTGTTGTTGTCGTCTCTCAGCCAGACGCCAAAATCATCAACCCTGAGAAAACCGACACACTGTCAAAACCGACATATTTCTTCGGTCCCGTGCAAGGTCGGTGTATCCAGGTTTCACTGTACCAGGAAGTGCCTTGTTTCACTTGGATTTGTGGTGTGCTTTTCCAGATTTGTTGCAGGTTTAAAACAGCACACGCCTCTTCTCTACTGCGAAATATAAAAGCTCACCAGCCTGTGTGTACTAATTGACTGAAGGGACTATGCATGTGTGGAAATAATATGTAGTGGCTGTAGTACATGTGCAGGCAAATGTGCAATCTAGGAGACGATTCTTGAAAAATAATCTGCAGTTGGGACAATATTATGACATCACAGGTGTCGTTTAAATGACTGTATTAAATGTTTACCTGTAATCAGTAGGACAAGATAGAGAGAGGGGACGTAGGTCAGCTGGTAGACATTGTCCAGACCTCCAAATCTGACCAGTACAGGACCCTCACTACCACAGTTGGGGCTGTAGGCAAACAGACCCTCCTCAGCACCCAGTAAAATGATCTGAAAGTGAATAATACCACAAAATATTATTGACCACACTTTAGCCAGCGATGAGTCAATAATTTCCACTCCCTGACCCAACTGATGCATGTGTCAGGCTAAGTGCGCAAGGTCAAGAGTCATTGTGATCACTGCTTACTAGTGCCGCAAAGCACACATGGCTGATGGCATGGTCGCTTCATGGATTTGTCAAATGAAAAGCTACAGGAACCTTTGGAAGATCAGGACAGTAAAACACCTAAAATGTGATCTAGGCTTCCACATCGAGATTACGGGTCTACTGAGCTAGATAGTCTTTTGGCAATATCGAAAGATCAAAATTCCTTTCAAGTTTAATGCCGAGTTTCTAAAGAAGGATGGGGAGAAATATTTCTTAACTTCAATGGTCAGCATACATTTCGACCTCCAGAGACATTTCCAAAACATTCAGGAATATTGACATCATCCTGAAATTATCGGATTCCCCCTAAAATAAAAAATTTGTTTGACTCCTGCATTAGAAGAAGAAGCTAGAGGAGTCAAACATATTTAAATGAAACAATAAGGAGGTAAAACTAAAATTGAATAAATCAATATAAATGATCATTGTTTCGGAAAATTAAACGAAATCTGATATTTTATTTTGTTGCAGTTTGATGTGCTCTGGCAAGAAGTGTTTGTTACCTCTTCAATGAGTGCCAGAGAACGGTTTAGTTCCATACCTCATAATTGAGTGCCAGAGAACAGTTTAGTTCCATACCTCATCACCGATTGTCAGAGAACAGTTTAGTTCCATAGCCCATCACCGAGTGTCAGGGAACAGTTAGTTCCATACCTCATGACTGAGTGCCAGAGAACAGTTTAGTTCCATACCTCATCACTGAGTGCCAGAGAACATTTTAGTTCCCTACCTCATCAATGAGTGCTAGAGAACACTTTAGTTCAATACCTCATCACTGAGTGTCATACTGAGTGCCAGAGAACAGTTGTTACCTCATCAATGAATGAAAGAGAACAGTCCAGTTAGCTCATCACTGAGTGCCAGAGAACAGTTCAGTTACCTCATCACTGAGTGCCAGAGAACAGTTTAGTTGCCTCATCACTGAGTGCTAGAAAACACTTTAGATACCTCATCACTGAGTGCCAAAGAACAGATTAGTTACTTCATCACCGAGTGCCAGAGAACAGTTTAGTTACCTCATCACTGAGTGCCAGAGAACAGTTCAGTTACTTCATCACTGAGTGCAGGAGAACGGTATAAGTACCTCATCACTGAGTGCCAGAGAAAAATTAAACATTTACATTTTGTATAAACAATGTTAGTATTTATTATCAAATCAAACCTGCTATGGTTGCCCTAATCCTCCTTTGAGATTCTGCTGTAGATTAAAAATTCTCACCCTCTGGAGCCCTCAGCCAATAGGTTACACTGCGCCTGCGCCCAAAACACACTCTCCCACATCACTTTTCTTCTATAAGCCTATAGCGTGATACGTGCAAGGCCGAGAAGAGTGCGGGGAGGCTGGGTCGGGCAGTCAAGACCATAGCAGGTTTGATTTGATAATAAATACTAACATTGTTTATAAATGTTTAATATTTATGTCTCAAATCTACACCTGCTATGGTTGCCCACTACCAACAGTAGGAGGTGGGCCTCGGCTTTGTTGAAGTGTGCTGTAACCGCTGAGATGATCAGAGATACATGGAACCGTAAATTGAACCCGTTAGTGGACCCTGGGCCTAAGAGCACTGTAGGGGCTAAGGGGTAATTTCTAGTGAGACGGTAAGAAGGGTATAAGGACCGGGGCTTCTGAACCCGAATACTAGTGGAACCAACTGACCATGGTTGTGGTACGTTAATTGAACCCGTCAGTGGACCCTGGGCCTAAGAGCACTGTAGGGGCTAAGGGGCAATTACTAGTGAGACGGTAAGAAGGGTATAAGGACCGGGGCTTCTGAACCCGAATACTAGGGTACCAACGGTTGCTCCAATCGCCAATTTCTTTCTATGAACTTTTCTTGAATGTCCGACACTAGATTTACCTAGAAAAAATAAATACATTTATACTCACTGTATTTACTAGTGTCGGGGTCTTGATAGCTGACTTGGCTGGTATTGGCGATTACCGATATGCCGTGACTCTTAACTATCTTGCAGACTGGTCGGACGGCTTGAGATCGGTACTGCCCCCTCCCCCCCCCCTTTTTCCTTTGAAGACTAGGCGACTACATGTTGGGCAGCAGCGAGCCCTAACATGGTCAGGTTGTCTGTTTGTACTGACAAGTCTCTCAGATAGAAATCTGTAAACGTGGAATTGGCACTCCAAGCCCAGGTTTGGACAATGTCATCCAGCGATACGTTCTTCCATAAAGGCCATGATGATGCGATGGCTAGTATTTCATGAGAAGATGCAGAGGCTAGCAGAGGGGGGCATCGAGGGATACATGTAGTTCGTATGTCCATTTAATGGTCTTGCTCAACCAAGAGGCCATCGTGTTCTTGGTAATGTCTTGAGTAGCCCTTGGGAGGAGAGAGAGCAGTAGTAGTCGACAAGAACCTCTGATAGGATTGCTACGGCTGAGGTAGTGACGTATTGCTCGTACTGGAACACTGGACATAACGGGATAATTCATATGTCCATTAATGGTCTTGCTCAACCAGGAGGCCACCGTATTCTTGGTAATGTCTTGAGTAGCCCTTGGGAGAAGAGAGAGCATCAGTCGTCGACAAGAACCTCTGATAGGATTGGTACGGCTGAGGTAGTGACGTATTGCTCGTACTGGACACAGTAAGATGTCGTTATCAAGTCCTTGAACAAAATCTGATAATGCAGGGATGGAATACAGACGTTGAGCACAAGGTCCTTGTCGTACAGTCTCATTCTTGGCGATGAACTTATTAACAGGCGGAAGGATATGCGTGCCCAATCTGCCGTCCAAGTCATAGATTTCCTTTCCAAGGCATGAAGCTCGGATACTCTAGATGCCAGGGCGAAGGTCGCTAGGAAGGCAGTCTTGTAGGAAACAGCTTCATAGAGGCTGACTGTAATGGTTCAAAGGGTGGTGGGCGAAGGTATGCGCTGAGAAACCACACCAATGTCCCACTTCGTAATAGTTGTCGGGAACGACGTGACTGTAATGCACAGGCATGTAGAAGAGCAGAGATATTGGGATCCAGGCTAATGTCAATGCCAGCAGATAAACGTAGAACCCAGGCCAAGGTTGATTGGTACCCTTCAATAGTGCTGCTTTTGAACTTCTTATCTTGGTGCAGGTAAAGAAGAAAGCAGTGTCGGCATCGGAGCCTCGACGTCGATACCATGAGACGAAAAATACCACTTAGACTGGTGCCGTGATGTGGAAGATCGCTTGGGTGAAACCATCGTCTCGGCAATATCTGCTGAAAATCCTTGATCTGTGAGGGTACACTTGGTAATCTGCAGACGTATAAGTTGAGCCACTAAGGGTTGTGATGGGGTATCCCACAGTATTGGCATAACAGTTTGGCCCAAACTGGTAGGTGACGTGGAGAGGCGGCGAGTAGAGGGATCAGGGCCGGAAAACCACGGTCGACGAGGCCACCACAGAGCAATGAGAAGAATGATGCAGTCGTATTGAACAATCTTCTGTGGTACTTCCTGCAGTAAGGCAATGGGAGGGTAGGCGTATGCAAGGAATTTGTGCCAGTTGATTGATAGGAATTCACCAGTAGATGACTCCAATGCTGGACTGCACAGATGACAGCTTCCATTTCCAAGAGGTTGATATGAAGTTTGGCATCCGATGTCGACATCTGTCGGCCATCTCTAGGTCGTATAGATGGGCTCCCAAACCTGTCTTGGACGCATTGGTGTAGAGATGGTGTAGTGGAGCTGATGGTACAAGGGGTACTCTCCGCATGACATTGTAACGGGACTGCCACCAAATCAGATGTGGATGTAGAGACGTCAATACCGGATCAGGGGGTTGAGGAATGACATCTGAAGATATCCCTGTAGGTGGTGTTGCAGAGGCCGAACTTGGAGACGACCGTAGTGAGTGAGGTCTTGAGTGGATGTGAGTTGACCTAAAAGACTCTGCCGAAGCTTGAGTGCTGTAACGGTGAATCAAAAAACTTGGAACCATAGTCTGAAGCTTGGTCCACCGGTCTTCTAGAGGTCGTGCCAACTTATGGACTGAGTCGAAGACAGCCCCGATGAAGTGACGACATTGCGCTGGTAGCAACTCTGACTTCTGAGGGTGAGGGAAAACCAAGATGTTGACTGTGTATACCTCGATATGAATACCCATAGATGCAGGAACGCCATGATTGGTTTTGAGATACTGATGAAAAATCATGATGCGATGTTGACTCCGAAAAGGGAGAAACTGCCACTCGAATAGTCGACCAGCGATGGTAAGCGTAGGAAGCGACGAGAATGAATGGGTATGTGAAGATCTGTGTCTAGTAAATCGATGCGGTTTACCAATCCTGAGAGATGTAGATGGACCGGGTCGATGAAACCGACGTCATCATGACACGGGGTGGTGGCGACAGGTGTCAAACTCCCAGCTGTAAACGGCCGCCGACTACCAAATGGTTAAGGAAAAAGGGATCCAAACCTGGTAACTCTATCCATGCAGAGGGTAAGGTAGAGTGGTTGGGAATACTACAATACTTGATCCAATGACAGTCCGGTAAGGAGGTTCGTCTGGATGAAGTAACATGGAACCATAACAGAGCACCAAACTTGTAAGCTCGAACATCTCCGACACAAAGGTAGTAGTAGGCCATCTATCCGCAAATGTAACGCATCCATACTCCAGAGTTGACGTCCGTGAAAAAACGGAGGTTGACACTTCATGTAGGAACTACTGTCTGGGTCCTGAGTCGTTGGCAGATGGACACATCTCGACACGTTATATCCAGACTTGATTGTCCCGTGATACTTACATAAGTATGAACCCTGAAAATGATAACATCTGAAACGGAGTACTAATGATGCGGACGACAAATGACGATAAAGATTTGAACACATCGTAGAGGCTCATATGAAACCATTGCATATAGTGTAGTAGAGTCTATCGTTCCAAATCACAAGATGCAGTGAAACCGACCGAGTTAAAGAACAAGTCGATGTAAAGACGGAGCCCAAAGTGTCGTTGCGGAATCTGAAATGAAGGACGATCTATATACCGACAAGTGGAAGAGGAAACATGGTCTAGAAAGGCAATGGCGTAGTCCAAGAACATGCCCCATAATTCCACAATGTGGAACTGACCAATCAAATGATTCATAAAGAAATCAATGGTGTTACCTAATAACCCATGAAATAAATGTTCAATGCTGAATCAATATAAAATTGAGGTCACATACTTACAAGTCCGTCACAAAAGTATAAAATGATCATCCAGTTAATTATGAAAGTAAAAATTATGTAGATCATTTTTAATTTTATTTTATTTTAAATCTCTCAATAAAAGAAATTAATTTAATTTTACAATGCTGTAGACCAAAGAGCTGTTTTGGATGAAGCAAGTAAAAGAGGGACGGCTAAGATAGACAAGGGTGAGGTCGAAGTCCGTCGAAGCAAAGTACAAGACTGTAGGTGAAAATCATTAGCAGTCTAATGAAGCCGTAGTCCATAGAGTCGATTGTACTGGACTGTGGCTAGAGAGAGAAACGTCTCCAGGTCGGATGTCCGTCTTGAACGTAACAAATCTGCTGAAGTCGATATAATGAATAAGACTTGAGCAGGCATAATGCCGGAGAAGATCCACGTAATACTAATGTCGTCTAGGACGAGAGTATTCTGATTGTCCTCCCGGGAAAGTAAACCCACATCAGATCTATTCCTAATTTCTCAATAAAAAGAAATTAATTTAATACTAAGATTATCGTAACTGATTAAAGGTGAACTGAAAAGCTTTCCAATGTTCTGTTACAATGTCATAAAACAAGAACTTCTATAGTCATTACAATTATGTGTGGTAATAGTTCTGTGGGTTATTGTTTTATTTTGGGTATATGAGAAGTCAAAACTTATACCGAGAGCCAGAACTTTTAAAAACGTCATCGCTTGCCTCCCGTTGTTTTTGGAACGTCATGACGTTATAGTGGTCCTCGTTCATTCATCCGACGTAGCATGACGTCACATTTGAATAAAACTTGAATGAAGGGGACCACTATTAGTGAGGTGGCTTAGGGTCATATTTTGGGGCGATCGTGACACGCTGGACCAAAGCACCAAACTTGGCACACTCATCACTTGAGGCATATAGAACAATATCAGAAGGGGTGCCCTTTCCTTTGGGCTCTGTGATGCCCTCTGAGGGGCAATAGGGGCAATATTGTTATTTAAAGAATAGTTAGCCCAGAAACAGCTTCGCTATTTTCATTATCCTTCAGGCTGGGAAGCTGAAACTTGCCACACTGTATCACTGGTTCATGCGCTACAGGAAAATGTCACAAAATCCAAGATGGCGGCCATGATGACATCACAGTGACATCATATTCCCAAAATAAGTCAATTTGCGAACGATTTTTCGGACTGATTTTTCCCATTTTTTATTTGTGGAATTTTCTTCGCTGAAACTGCCTGGTAAATTAGTAAATAATCATCTTATTTGAGATAAAATACTTTTGAACACTTTTGCGAAGAACAACACATTAATTTTGAAGGAATACGATGAAAACAGAACTTTCTGGTACATCCTAATGTTATCCATTATGAATTTACTCATGAAGCTGTGCTCCGAGTTTCATGCAACAGACTCAAAAATAACATCAGTATCATAAGCCCTCGACGTTTCTTCATTTTGGAGTATCAGCGAAAAAAAATTGAGAAGGGAGTGCCGGATGGCTGAAACCACCTATACCAATTAGGTTTATATAATCGCCTGTGTAAAAGGAAACAATCGCCTCTTATCCATGTAAAAATTGACAATTCAGCTTTTTGTCTTGTAAAATGGAAAAAAAAGATGGAAATGTCCAAGACTGGACAGTTTTTAGGGTATTCTAGCATTTACCAGGTTCACCCCATGTTGAGGCGTTTACTTCATCAGACGTCCTCGATGCTCTTCCATTAACATCCGATGAGTTATTTGTTTGAGTTGATCTGTTATCACAGCTCACGAGCTAACGTATCTAATTCCGCTTAAGGCTTTGCTAGAGGCCGTGGGGATAGTATCAATATTAACAGCTGCAATAAAAGCGCGGCTGAGATACTAAGGCTATGACCGAGAATCCACCTTATTCTCGGGTCTGCAGGTGAGGTGCCAAGGGAAGCTTTCCTGTTAAGTCATATGGTTGATTTTTAGTCACCAGACGTCAATTTTTCCCACTTCTTGCATACCGCTCCAATTTCAATCTTTCTTCTTTTAATTTCGAGAGAAGAATAGCTGAATTAACAAGTGTTACACGGGCCGGGGACTTGTGTTTAGTTCTACATGTCTGTTTGTATATTTGTGACCGCCGAAAAAAGCCAAAATTTTTACATGAAATAGTACGAACCTTCATCTGAAGAACGTTCACTGCCAAAAATAGGGTACTTAAATAAGTTTTTTTACCTCAATTCTAGATAAATTACCTTAAAACAAGAAATGTTTTCTTAGTTTGTCCCATTTTGCCAGATTTATCTTATTTTAAGAAAAATTATCTTAAATAGGTTTTAATTTTGCTAGATATATCTTGTTACAAGAAAAGTTATCTTAAATAAGATTTATTTTTACCAGATGTATGGTGTGATAAGTAAAGTTATCTTAACTAAGATGTCTTTTCTGTGAATTGTCTCCTTAAAATGTAAGATCGTGAATCGTGGAAACGGATCGCTACACTAAAAGTATGAACCTGTGGTTTCCTGAAAGAAATTGTTCATTGTCAATTTTTAAGAGTTACTGTTACAACTTGCCTGATATATACGTGAAATTATATCTTCTACTTGAGTGAGGAACATATTTTTGTAATTTAGTATTTTTATCTGCAAGTCCACCTTCACGTGCGGTTATGGTTTTCATATGGGTTCATGTATTTGCCGCCATTTTCAACTGAAATTTTCTGTCCTTCCACAATTCTCGCGAATTATGTTGGTATCCAGGAACATTATTGAGGAAACTCAACAGAGCCTCTCAGTGGATGAATGAGAGTAGTATGTTGCTCAATGTGTTCAATGAACTGAGCGAAAACGTCGAAAATGAGATTTGCTTTCTTTGGGAGTGGATTTACAGATATACAACAACAACAACAACAACAAATTGGGAAACAAACTAGATCCTAGGGGCTTCTGTTGGAGAAAGTGCGGATCTGCAGAACTGTTTCGTCGTTTTTGTCTACCTGAACACAGGCAATTAGAAAGTAAGTTTAAGACTGTTACATTGGTTTCAAAGCAAACACGAAAAAATATATGTACATGTATAAGAAGCAAAGATACAAGCTCGACCTCCCATGTGCACAGCAATGTAGAAATGTATTTCCAAAAAAAGCTTCCCCATGTCGAAGAGATATAAGAAAGCAACACATTTTTATATACATTAGCTAGTCAAATTATTTAATATTTACAGTAGAATGGAAAAAAATTGAAAATGTGTTTTTGAATTCTCCAAAAGTATTTTGGGCTTGAATAAGCTTATTCATTATATATGTCAGATAGGCATTCAAACCAAAGTCATTGCATCACACCAGTGACTGCAGTCTATTCAGGAAACCTGTCTTTTTAATGTAAGTTGGTGGCAGGTTGCCTCTGGCAATTTTGACTCGCAGAAACTTTTCGGGCTTTGAGTATTTGCATAAAACATCGGATCTGGATTCTACATGGTTTGCAGTGTATTGATTCCTCCAGTGTTTCCTAGTTCTTTCCTTCAGCTTTGGAAGAATATTCGTATATGAACTTGGGTGTATGCTTTAGCTTGCAAGACCTTGTCTGCGACTAAACATTAATGGGACTTTCTCCACCACTAAGCACCTGATGAGCACAAAGGCTGGGCAATTCTATTTGAACAGTTTAGGTGTTTTTAGAGTACAATATGCTGTTATATTTGTAATGTCTATGGAGAATTGAAAATGACAGATTTTCTTAATTTGAGAAGTATCCATCATATCTTTGGTGTTTGGCCATTTTGCATGGTTTTAATTATATCAGTCTCTCGTCATATCATACAACTTTGACATGGGCGAGAAATGTTGTGCAAATATATTTTAGTATTACTGCTACAAATGGAAAGAAATACTTGTCAAGGAGAGGTTTCAAGGATGAATGCCAGAACAAAGGCCCTAAAATATTTAAATTATATTCTTTATTTATCTGTTTTACATATATGACTTACTTTTGCCCTTCAATTGCATGATGATGGGTTGAAAGCGACGTTAAATCCTATCACTCATTCTCACTTGAATTGCATGACATTACTTTATCATGTTTTTATTTTACATGTATACTGCTAACTGTAACAAGCATATATTCATGTTCAGATTTTGGCAGTAATATGATATAAAAAAACTTCAGTTAAAAACGTTAATTGGATTGTAGGGAAATATTTGAAGTGTCACTATGGAGCTCGTTGTTTTATTGATCCTGCGGGAAATTGCTGCGTGGCTGAAATTATTGGGATACCTCTTCTACATGCATACACTTTTGCATCTAATATGTGCAGACTATTCACTACATGCATCATTTGAATAAAATCTCCCCATCTTCAAAATATTTTTTTGTCATTTAATTTGATTATATGTTGTTTAGCATGTTTTTTCTTAATTAAGTAAATGTTGCTAGCTCAAGATCCCTTTGTTGAAATTACAATGTAAGATAATTTATCTTGAAGACTGTATACATGTTTTCTTGAGTAAGAATATTTAACTCAACAGCCTTGAGAAATATTTTCTTATCCAAGTTAACAGCTTTGAGAAATATTTTCTTATCCAAGTGGTCAGTTTTTCTTGAACAAGTTAATTATCTGGAATAAGTTTAATATTCTTACCCCACTCCAAAAATATCTTAATTTAGATTTCATAGCAAGATATATTATCTTACTGAAGAAAAAATGTTAAATGAGTAAAAAGCGCAGAGATAACTTTTCTTAATTAAGATCTTCGAATAAGATTTGTGAATCTTGAATAAGATAAATAAACTTATAATTTTCTTATCCAAGTAAATATCCATAAGTAAATTATTCTTACCCCACTCCATGATAATTTATCTTATTTCAAGATGATTTTTTCTTAAAATAAGTTTTTTTTTCCTCGTTTTAAGTACCCTATTTTTGGCAGTGTTGGAGTCAGTGAGGGTGAAACTGAAAAGAACAATCCCAAAAAGGGCATCTTATGGCTGTTGGAGGCCCGGATTTTTTATTGGAAGGCCATCAAATTACGTCAGGATAGCTAACAAAGGTGTATGGCCAGAAAAGAGACTCTAAAACTAAGAAGGAATCAAAAGAACATTTAATGCCCAATGGGGACATAGAACATGCAGCATACAAGTAAGGGTGAGTGAGTGAATAGAATTTAGCCTGGCTTTCAACAATATTTCAGCTATATCGCGACGAACCAACTGAGCATCACCCAGCCAAGTTGCGTTCCTGTTACTTCAAAGAAGACATCTTTGAAGCAGCATGGAACCAGACACCCTCCATCCACCCTATAAAACACTGAGGACAGCACACAAGACACAGACAGGATGCTTACATGGTGCAATAAAGACAAGTGATATCACAGTGCTAGACATCACATTATCAAGTTCCTGTTGCTTCTCAGCAAAATGCTTTGAAGCAACAGGAACCTGTACCCACCCAATCACCCGCGCAACATACAAGTAACATGTTATAGCACTTGTCTATACATGTATATTGTCATTGAATGGACACAGCTTTGGTCGAATGTTCATGGAACTTTGTCAAGATAGCTGTGGGAATACCAAATGTGAAAATAGAGGCCCGCAATATTGTTGTTTTTTTCGGTCAAAAGTCTGTCAAACATTTTCAGGATAACTATAGGGATCTCAGAGAGTGAATAGACACAGAAAAAGGATCGGAAATTGCATTTAACGTCCATTGTGGGACAGGAGCATGAAGTTAACATTAAAATAACACGTTGACTTCTATCCGTCGCCGTCGTGCTTAGGACGATTTCAGGTTCAGAGGCAGGTTGGGGGAGGGGTCTGAAACTACACCTTATTCCCACTGGGTGACAATACCATTATATTTACACATTTACATGTGCATGGTTCAGGACCCGTGCACTACTCCAATTATATGCCGGTTCTGCAGGCACACCCACTAGTAAAATGATAGTGAATAGGAAGGATCCTGTGTTCAATTGTTATTGTTGGATTCAGCTTCAGCCCCGCTACCCTCCCCCACCCCCCTCGCTCTTCCCAATAAAATTTCCTCTGATGCTCGGAACTGTTGAGAGCTGGCACTTTGTGTCCATATAGCAAATCATATCAGGGCCATTTAATTCTCGGAGAAGAGCATCATGGATAAATTCAGAATGGACGACAGTTGTGTTTTTGTCGTATTTTCTTCAAAATTGGTGTATTTTGTCTACGTGAAAGTGCATAATAATATTTTATTTCATATCAGATGATTATTTATTGATTTACAAGGCAATTTGAGCGAAGAAAATGGCACAAATACAAAATTTGAAAAATCGATCAGAAAAATCGTCAATAAAATGGCTTATTTTTATAATATGACGTCACTGTGACATCATCATAGAGGCCATCTTCAATTTTGTTACATTTTATTGTAGCGCTGGAACCAAAGATATAATGTGGCAAGTTTCAGCTTCCTAGCCTCAAGGATAACGAAAATCCTGAAGCTATTGGGAAGCCAACTATTTTTTCAATGATAATATTTCCCCTTAGATGCCCTTTTCGGGGCCAGAGGGTGTCACACGACCCAGAGCAATGGGCACCCCTTCTGATATTGTTCTGTATGCCTCAAGTGATGGATGTGCCAAGTTTGGTGCTTTGGTCCAGCGTGTCACGATCTTTTTGCTAAGCCACCTCACTATATAACGTCATAACGTTCTACAAACCAAGAGAGACAAGCGATGCAAGTTTTCAAGACGGATTTATAACAGGATAACTTAAATATTGTTATTAGTACAATTTTGCAAACTATATTTGCCCCAAAAACGTATAAAAGTTATGTCACATAAGACAAGATGTATATAAGCAACAATTTAGATAAAATTAAAAGCTTTGCAGTTCACCTTTAAAGAACCATTCTGATTTCAATATATGAAAGCCTGTACTTCGAGTGAATGGTTACTCTAAGAGACCAACATATATCTAAGGGCTGTTCCAGAAAAACATATGTACCCCCCCACCGGAAGGCACTTCTGTTAGCACCCACCCACCATCATATTTGATTTTTCAGTTTTTGTAACCACCCACAACAGCAGAAAAAGGATTCATAGACCCACCAATAACCTATAATTTTTCTCGAAGCTGGAGACCACCCACCCACATTTTTTTATGAGAAACCCGGAGACCACACACCCACAATTTTTTTTATGAAAATTAAAACCTGAGACAACCCACCCACATGTTTTAAATGATCCCCAAGGTTTCCCGACTTTCGGACGTCGGCTTCAGCCATCTCCGCGGTTATGTGACGAAGGGAGATAACTCGTGGCGACACTGTCGCCACTCTCGTTAGTTTCGTTTTCTCCGGTGAGACGGGCACTTATCGTTACCTGCTTTCAGTGGACAGAGATTGCCAAAAATTCCATTCATAGAGAATTCACTGCCACTTGACAAAGATCTTCGTAACGTGGTATTTCATTGGATGAAATATCTTTGACATGGACGCCTGTCCAATGAAAAAGCACGGTATTCAAGATCACCTTTGTGTGGAGTCACAGTGCGCCAGTTAACAACAACAACGACCACAAACGTTGGTCGCGAACTCGGGACAAGATTCGAGGATTAAAATAAGTTTATCTAGATACATAAATAATGAATACTATATGCCTCAAAAGGATCTGAGGGCCCACACACAGAAGCATTTTACAAGTAATGAATCCAACCACCCAGAGAAGTGGTTTATTTCAAGATACACCCACCTAGACCAGCAAAATTTTTACGACAACAACCAGCCACATATTTTTTTTTCTTTGCCGTCCGGGGGGGGGTACATATGTTTATCTGGAACAGCCCTAAGTTCTTTCGTAATAAAAACGGGAAATATTTCTTGGAAAATTGTGTACCAAAAATACGCATAAATTCTCATAGACTTTCGTGATTTTATAAACGAATACAATGATAACATTTATTTATCAGGAGAGCAGTTAGGCACATACAAATGTGTGCAACGTGCGTAATAATACGTGTTGAAATAAATCCGCGACTTACATGGTGGCGCGAACAACAACAACAACAACACAATAAAACGAAATAAATGGAACGGAAAGAATTCATGATAGCCATTTATATGTTATCGTTAAATTTTAGCAAGAATGGATACTTCCCAACAGAAACTTGAAGACTCGAGACGATGATTTCCCGTCGTTGTTAGCGTAAATCCAGGTGTAAACGACAACACCTAGCAACTTTATTTGTGTCGCCATCTTCTGTTCATCTTGACTGCGTGAAGGTGAAGGTCAGCTGCTAGGCTGAGTCATATGTCCCTTTGTCCTGATAACAAAAAGCTGTTCCACTTCTTTGTCTTCTTCTTTTGTCCGAGAATAGTGAAAGCCCGTTGAATCGCACCACACCTTGGTAAGAGCTGGTCAAACGGGTTCTAGCTTAGCCTGACTGTACCGCTTGGCTGGAAATCCTGGTCACTGGCAGGAATTACAGGCGATAATTGTGACTGGCAATCCGGCATGTCCTCGTTGATACTGTCTGTAAACTCTGAGGTTAATCTCCGCTAGCTGCCTGTCGTGGAGTGGCCGTCTCCAGCGGCCTGCAATAAATATCTCCGTCTGGCCTGTGCATAATCACCAGGCTTGGTCGTCCCAAGAAATACATTCTAGACACGTAGTTTCCCGATAGCATAAATAATTATGCTGGAAAAACACAAAGAATGTGAATCCAAATGTGACCAAGATAGTATGCAAGATTCGCAGCGCTTAGCATTCCCGGTGGTTTAGGCATTGTTTCTACAATGTGTAACTAAATCTAGACTGAATTTCCCTATCAAGATAGGCAAAAACAAAAAATCTAATTCTAGCAGAGCTACTCTAAACACGTCAGCACAAGAAAAGTGATTTGGGAGCGTGTGTTTTGGGCGCAGGCGCAGTGTAACCTATTGGCTGAGGCTCCAGAGGGTGAGAATTTCTAATCTACAGCAGAATCTCAAAGGAGGATTAGGGCAACCATAGCAGGTGTAGATTTGAGACATAAATGTTTAGTTCCATACCTCATCACCGAGTGCTTGAGAACAGTTATCTCATCATCAAGTGCCAGAGAACAGCTTAGTTCCATAACTCATCACTGAGTGCCAGAGAACAGTTTAGTTCCATACCTCATCAATATGTGTCAGAGGACAGTTCAGTTCCATAACTCATCACTGAGTGCCAGAGAACAGTTTAGTTCCATACCTCATCACCAAGTGCCAGAGAACAGTTTAGTTCCATACCTCATCACTGAGTGCCAGAGAACAGTTTAGTTCCATACCTCATCAAAGAGTGCCAGAGAACAGTTACCTCATCAAGTGCCAGAGAACAGTTTAATTCCATACCTCATCAATGAGTATCAGAGGACAGTTCAGTTACCTCTTCACGAGTGCAAGAGAACAGTTTATTTACCTCATCACTGAGTGTAAGAGAACAGTTTAGTTACCTCATCACTAAGTGCCAGAGAACAGTTTAGTTACCTCATCACTGAGTGCCAGAGAACAGTTTAGTTCCAGTCTCTTCTCTCCCTCCAAATGTATATCTGTATGACCCAGCAATTTCTGTAAATATTGTTCACATGAATGAAAATCAGGCTAGCATATGATGAAGACATCAATTGGAATCATGACTTTAACTGCAACAAATATAGCAAATTACCAGAACATCACTCTTTCATCCTCTACTCGGATATATTCAACATGTGTAATGTATTTTTAAAATGGCAAATGGATCAGAATATTAAACTATGTTATAACTATCCAACAATGAATGAATCAGTGGATATATTATGACAGCAGAATAGAGTGAATCAAATTCCAATTTAATTATTTTGTTCTCCTGTGGATAGTAATATGTAAAGGTATCCAGCTGATGTGTACGTACCAAGGCACTGGCTCGGTTCTCTTTACTAGTGTAACAAGTGGACACAGCAGCCTCCAGTGTGGCCACCCATCTCTGTTTGTCACTAAAGTTTGTGGCCATCAAATAAAGGGTTCTGTTGTAAGTAGGAAATGAAACAATTCAAATACAAAATTGCAATAAAACTTCAGCATGCTTTGAGTTCTGTGAAGGTGGAATCTTGTCTCATTGGATGTCAAATATTATATATTATCCCACCTTGATTTTCTATTGCTGAGCATGCTGGGGGTAATTGTAGTGAGTGAGTGAGTGAATGGAATTTAATGTCGCCGCAATATTTCCGCTATATCATGACAAACCACCTAAGCACCACCCAGCCAAGTTGCGTTTCTGCTACTTTAAAGAAGAAATCTTTGAAGCAGCATGGAACCAGACACCCTCCATCCACCCTATAAAACACGGAGGACAGCACGCAAGACACAGACCGGACGCTTACATGGTGCAAAAAAGACAAGTTATATTAAAGTGCTAGACATCACAGTATCAAGTTCCTGTTGCTTCTCAGCAAAATGCATTGAAGCAACAGGAACCTGTGTCCACCCAGGGTAATTGTAGACTGCCAAAAGGTCGATAAACTGCATGCTCAGAATCAAGTTGGCATGATTTTAGTAAGCTTTTGAACACTTAATGTGCCCAATCAGGTCAAGTGGAATATTGAAACTCGGGAAATGCAGTTTTAAATGCACGAAAACTAGGGAAATGCAGGGGCACTTGGAAATGAATGGCTCCATACCCTAACATGTCAGATGAAATTCAGGTAAAATCTGACAAACTAACCTTCCTGGCCAGCAGGTGGTATGAGGTGTGACCTCCAATCTGAGGATGTAGGCCAGGTCTGTCCCTACAGTAGAGGAGAGTTCAGCAGTGGTGACGGCACTGTGCACCGTCACATCAGCATTTGGTGGATTCAGATCAAATGTGTCGACAGGAGAGGCATCTGTGTCATCATTATACAGCATGAGTAGAGAGCCCTCCATTCTAACATATTTCTTCTCCCATCCTGCTTTGTTTGCCCTGCATGGTAGATGTATAGCCATATTAAGTTTTAAGTACTGACAACCCTCCAACTATCTAGTAACAAACTATTATGCTAATTTTGTTAAGATTGAGAATGAATAAAATATTTTTAGTGATAGTGACATAATTTATTTCCTGGTGAATTTCATGGAATTCATTATTTATAGAGGGGAAAACCAAAGAAGAAATATTTCAGGACTGTGGATTTAATCTTCAATGAAAGCCTGTTTGAAAAACGGGCGAAGAGCATTTCCCCAGATAATTTTGTAACACATAATTTGGTACTCACAGGGCTTTAGATCTTCCCAATTTGGGCACAACCCTATTAGGGGTGGCATTTTTTTTAGGATGGGACAGAGTGTGGGGCACATACCCCTGGAGGATGAACAATCAGGAATCGTCACTGGTAGAAGTGCCTCTGAGAAGGGATTTCTTCACCAATGGGCGAAACCCCGTGTGAGGCAACACCAACTTTATTTTGCGTTTCATGGGCCCACCGACATTAAAAAATTGAATAAAAATAAAATTTCAAATTGCCACTTTTATATTTCCCATGAAAGTTCGAACAGAAATACTTTAACCCCCTATTTATTCCTGATTGTATGAATTAGGCTGTTCTATTCTATCTGAAACAATGCCAGCAAATAACAAGCGTTCTGAGAACCCCAACATCTCGCCTTGCGGGGTCATCCGCCGAAGGTGCAGCAGTATTGAAAGCATACATGTAGAGCAAACAATAAGGTCTGGAATAGGTGATGTGGTACAGACAATAATGTCTGGAATAGATTATCTGGGACAGACAATAACATCAGCCCCATGTGGGATTACTGGTATATAAGTTAATCCCATGTAGGATGGATAGGTCAGTGCCGTCGGATTACTGGTGCATAGAGCAGTCCAGTGTGAGATTACTGCTGGATAGGTCAGTTCCATGTGAGAATACTGCTGGATAGGCCAGTCCTGTGTAGGATTACTGCTGGGTGGACCAGTCCCGTGTGTTATTACTGATGGATAGACCAGTCCCCTGTGGGATTACTGCTGGATAGGCCAGTCCTGTCTGGGATTACTGCTGGATAGATGAGTCTCATATGGGATTAATGCTGGATAGGACAGTCCCGTGTGGGATTACTACTGCATAGGCAGTCCAGTGTGGGATTACTGCTGCATACGGCAATCCTGTGTGGGATTATGACTGGGGAGGCCAGTCCAGGGGTTATTCTAGCCCAAAATCTTTCATCTACTCAATTTGAGAATTTCACAAAACTCAATTTTTCGGCGCGCCAATAATCTGAAAAACTCAATATTTCCATGGTTTTCATAGTTTCGGTTCAGAAACTCAATTATGCAAACATTTTCATAGGGATAACTGAAAACAAATTTCAAACCTATAGTTGAAAATTACACATCCATTATACATGTCCGCCTTCATTTCAAGCCTGCGAATAATTTTTTCACAGGTGACCGACACTTTGACAGGCATGAATAACTTAGTACCTAACATTTGGAATGTGCTGTTCTGACAAAGATAGTATCTGGCTTCGGCGGCCGACTTCGTACTCAGTACTACAAAAGGTAGCTGTTTTTTTCCAGGAATAATTGTTTATAATTGTTAGCTAACATGAAATAAATATGACTGCATGATTAACTTTGTCGAATTTCTGTACGCAAGATGTAGCTTTTGGCTGAGAAAAAAAACATCGAAATTGCTTTTCAACAACTTTTTTTTTCAAGGATATCTGCAGCCTTATAGGCCT
>JAVTVY010056194.1:0-30911 GCA_036873755.1 Hanleya hanleyi | reverse complement strand
CCGCCTGGAATAGTGTGTTGTCCGTTTTCAAACTTCTGCGCATGCGCAGACAGGGAATTGTGAAAAGGGCACTGGAAGGAACGTTTTGAAATCGAAATGAACCGCTAGTGGTCTGATTGAGTCGAGTTAGGTATCGTTGTGAAGAATACCTGAGGGAGCATCCGACTGGGTGGATGTGGGGTAGGAATATCGTCATTCTGGGCATGCGCAGGCAGGGAATTGTGGGAAAAGGGTATGGAAATATACATTTTGGGGCCGATATGGGCCACTAGTGGTCCGATTGGGCTGAGTGAGGTATCGTTGTAAAGCATACGTGACGGAGCATCTGACGGGATGGGTGTGACGTAGAACTGACATCATTCTGCGCATGCGCAGATAGGAAATTGTGGGGAAAGGATATGGAAATAGACATTTTGGGGCCGACATGGATCAATATTGATCCAAATGAACCGTGTGGGGTATCAGTGTGAAGCTCTCGTGGGGTAGAGTCAGAATGGCGTGTTTTTTATTGCAAGTCGCGTCAATCTGCGCATGCGCAGTTGGGTGTAGTAAGTAAAGTGTTCATTTTGGGGGTGAGTGGGGGTGTGTTTGGGGTAGAGATGGACCATACTTGGTCCGAATGCATCGTGTGGGGTGTCATTTTGTAGCTCTCGGGGTGCAGACCAGGGTTTGAGGGATGTCCACAGCATCTGTCTGTGACGTCATTGGTGACGTCATCAGTACGAGTAGTAGCGAAAGTGGGCATTTTGGGGAAGTGAAGGAAGGTATTTGGTGTAGAGATGGACCACTATTGGTCCGAATGCGTCGTGTGGGGTGTCATTTTGTAGTTCTCGTGGTGCAGACCCCGATTTGAGGTATATTCACGTCATCTGTGACGTCATCAGTAGGAGTAGTAGCCAAAGTGGGCATGTTGGGGCAGTGAAGGAAGGTATTTGGTGTAGAGATGGACCATCCTTGTCCGAATGCGTCCTGTGGGGTGTGATCTTGTAGCCTTCGGGGTGGAGACCACGATTTGAGGGATGTTCACAGCATCTGTGACGTCATCAGTACGAGTAGTAGCGAAAGTGGGCATTTTGGGCCGTGAAGGAAGGCATTTGGTGTAGAGATGGACCATCCATATGTGTCATGCATTATACCATATCTTTGCTGTATTGTACCATATCTGACCTGCATTATACCAAATCTGTGCTGTATTATACCATATCTGTCCTGAATTATATCATATCTGTGCTGTATTATACCATATCTGTCCTGTGTTATACAATATCTGTCCTGTAATATACCAAATCTGTCCTGTATTATACAGTATCTGTCCTATATTATATCAAATCTATGCTGTATTATACCAAATCTGTGCTATATTATACAGTATCTGTCCCGTGTTATACCAAATCTGCGCTGTATTATACCATAGCTATCCTGTATTGTACCATATATGACCTGTATTATACAATGTATGTTGTGTATTATACAATATTTGCCCTCTATTATATCATATCTGTGCTGTATTATATCATATCTGTGATGTATTATACCATATCTGTCCTGTATTGTACCATATCTGTGTTGTATTATACAATATCTGTCCTGTGTTATACCATATCTGTGATGTATTATACAATATCTGTCCTGTATTATACAATTTGTCCAGTATTATACAATATCTGTCCTGTATTATACAATTTGTCCAGTATTATACAATATATGTTCTGTATTATACCGCGGGTGGTTGGGTGGGTTCAGGTTCCTGTTGCTTCAATGCATTTTGCTGAGAAGCAAGAGGAACTTGACAATGTGATGTCTAGCACTGTAATATTACTTGTCTTTATTGCACCATGTAAGCGTCTTGTCTGTGTCTTGTGTGCTGTCCTTAGTGTTTTATAGGGTGGATGGAGGGTGTCTGGTTCCATGCTGCTTCAAAGATTTCTTTGAAGTAGCAGGAACACAACTGGGCTGGGTGGTGCTTAGTTGGTTCGTCGTGATATAGCTGAAATATTGTTGAAAGCGACGTTAAATTCTATTCACTCACTCACTCACTCTGTATTATACCAAATCGGTGCTGTATTGTACAGTATCAGTCCTGTATTGTACCATATATGTCCTGTATTATACCATATCTGTCCTGTATTATACAATATTTGTCTTCTATTATACCATATCTGCCATGCATTATACCATATCTTTGCTGTATTATACGATATCTGTCCTACATTATACCATATCTGCCCTGTGTTATACAATATCTTTCCTGTATTATAGCAAATCTGTCCTGTATTGTATCATATCTGTCCTCTTATACCATATATGTTCTGTATTATACCAAATCTGTGCTGTGTTATACAGTATGTCCTGTATTATACCAAATCTGTGCTGTATTTTACCATATCTGTCCTGTATTGTACCATGTCCTGTATTATACAATATTTGCCCTGTATTATACCATATCTGTCCTGAATTTTACCATATCTGTGATGTATTATACAATATACGTTCTGTATTATACAATATTTGCCCTATATTATATCATATCTGTGCTGTATTATATCATATGTCCTGAATTATACCATATCTGTGCTGTATTATACATCTGCCCTGTATTATACAATATATGTTCTATATTATACCAAATCTGTGCTGTATTATACAGTATCTGTCCTGTATTATACCAATCTGTGCTGTATTATACCATATCTGTCCTGTATTGCACCATATATGTCCTGTATTATACAATATATGTTCTGTATTATACAATCGGATAGCGGTGGTCGTGAATAAGAACAAGTTCAGCAATGTTCATACAGTGTATTATCCCCAATGTTACATCATACCCAGGCTGGGGTACGCTCATACTATTCAGCTGATTCACATCGCCAAGTTCACGCCTCTTGGCCGTAAGGGGGCGCTTTATCTGGTTACCCAATCGCCGTGCCGTAATAGCTCGGAGATAACCAGATTCCTCATACTAACCACGATTGGCTAACTATCTCACGTGATCACAATTACGTCATGCCTTCATGATAGTGAGATCACGACTCTCACGTAATGTGGAAGCCATGCCAATATTTTGACAGCGACACGCCTTCAATATCGCATCTCTCAAAGGAACTTTTCCCCGTCTTTATTAACAGTCAACATTCAATTCAAAATCTGAAACAATTGAACGGTGTTTTTACGTTACCATTCTAGGCAGCTTGATCTTCTTATATACTCATGACGATAAAGCGTGGTCTTATCAGTGGGATATTAACAACTGTTTACAGGGATTTATTTGTTAATTATTTGAAGGTATCAGTAAACAAATGTTTGCAATCAGTTGACGAATCTTACTAAACAATGGAGGAAGTTATCCAAAAATCTGTTCACTCGTAACTCAGAAATTAACGTAATTAGAGCTGTTTTGCCATCCGTTTATTGTTAGTTTTGCCGTTCACGACATATGAACGTTTGAAACGGGAGACAACTCATATTGCTTTAATTCACAGTTGATTGTGAACAAATAGTTCACTAGTTTCTCGCGTTTTTCCACACAGTTATCACTCATTAGATGTCATACGCTGGGTAATTTATTACTGTTACCGAGAGACTAATCTTGGCAGCTTAGCGCCGTCATTTCATGGAAACATTTAATGATGACTGGCCGAAAGCCCTCTCACCCACTGAGAGAAAAGGTGTCGGATGACCGGATGCTGGTTGCCGTGATAAACAAAGCGGGCCAAGACTCTTCCGTAAGAGTGATATTCATTGGTCATTGGTGGTTGGCCTGTGCAGAGCGCCCCCTTACGGCCAAGAGGCGCGAAATATACGATGTGAATCAGCGAGGGGAACAAGGAGAGTAGGGACGTCAGTGATACAAGCTGTTTATCAGCGTAAGGTTGGGGGAGCTGCCCTGGGTATGTTTAGTATGTTCACAGCAAACAAGTTGAAATATCAAACACCATGTTTTATTATTTAACGCACCGTCACCTTAGGTACAAGTGTTCACTGAGCTCAAGTCAACGATCAGCATGTAGAAATATAGAGTATGTACGGCATGTTATGGTATTCGTCAGTGCACGGGTGACGCGTTCAACCGATGGGGTGGTCGATCAGCTTGGTAACGAAAAACGTAACATTGGTCACCCTCTCCACTGTCCACTTGGTGTTGGGGCGTTGTTGTTGGGCCCATTCCAAGGGTTTCACGGTGTCCATTTTCTCCGGCATCGTCTCTAGCGACGCCCGGTTAATGATGGTAAACGGTTGGTCAAATACCCCGATGTTACTGCTCGGTAAAAGTATCGGACTTGGTCTGTCTTCTTATGCTGCAGCACATAATCAAACGCCAGATTCAACTTGAAGGCCGTAGATTGATCGTTGGAGATGGCTTCCACGTAGCTGCGTAGACGGGGAGGTCGGTCAGTCGGAAATTGTAGATATCTTGAATAGGGCGATGACGTAGGAAACAGTGCCGGATCATGGGCCAATGGCGCCGATAGATGCCACTCACTGGATGGTCTTCGTGTAACAGATCGCTAGGAACATTTATGGGTTCGTCCGCGAAGTGTACTTTGCTCTTCACGTCATACAAAATCTGGCCCAAGGTCTTGTTGTCGGAATTTGACCGTTGAATTAGGGCGACATCATCATCGGCCCTCGTGCGACGGGTGGGAGTTCCCGCTGTCTCGATACTGGTGCCTACCGGTTCCTCTACCGACAAACGTGGCTCCGGAACAGGGTGTCGTGTGCGTTGGTGTCGCAGCAACTCACTGGTCAGTTTGAAATGCCGACCACACTCCTCGCATAGATGCTTGGGTGCCCCATGCACTGTCCGTTCTTGACTCGGTAGACTGTCCAAGCGATTAAATAGTTTCCCACACCTCGTACAGCTATACCGGGCGGTTCCGTCGTGCTTGGTAGCCTCACGGCGGCGAAAGTCGTGCAGATGAGTGAATGATTTCGAGCACATAGTACAAGTGAACATCAGAGTGTCTGATGAAACGGCCAGGCCGCTTCCCTTTTATAGCACGCTAGCTGGTGATCTATTTTTAGCACATTCAGTTCAAGTACCTCCAAGTCGAGTACCGAGATGTACTGGTGTACGACTGAGCCGCATTGCGCGCGTGTGTGTGTGTGTTTGTGTCCATCTGTGCACAATGTCGAATTACGCTCTCTCCGAAAATTTCCTCTCATCGCATCAATATGCTCAGATCCATTCAATATAAACACAACCAAGAGACATCAACAACAACAGGCACATACACGTTTTATTATCCTCACACCACACAGACACGTAGGCGCCAGACCAGGTGTTCACGGATTGGCACGATGCCAGCTGGCACGGTGCCAAACCTTGACGTCAGCGAAGAATTTTTCCTTCGCGGAGCAGCGGAGCCAGGTGTACGGCACGTGAGCTCACTCACACAGACACGTAGGCGCCAGATCAGGTGTTCACGGTTTGGCACACGCAAATCTGTCCTGTATTATACCATATCTGTGCTGTATTATACCATACCTGTCCTGTGTTTACAATATTTGTCATGTATTATACAATGATACAATGAGGGACACGTGTTCATTCCTATATGTAGACACCACCACCACCACCACCACCACCAGCGAGCGTTGACGGTGGTAGTTCCCGTGCGGCGGATCTCCGCGATTTTACATCCGGGACCTTGTCAACATCCTGGTTTCCCAGTGGGTTTTTTCCGTCGTTCCTCCGTCTTCCATCCGGGTACTGTGGTTTTACATCCGGGTCCTCATCTTACATCCGGGGTTTTCCATGTTTACTGTCACGTTACCGGAACCGGAAGTTGTCACAAGACAGGTGGCGCCCCAATATTGACTTACTACTTCCGAAATAATATATAATACAGCACAGAACATATATTGTATAATACAGGACAGATATTGTATAACACAGCACAGATATGGTATAAATCAGTACAGATATAGTATAATTCAGTACAGATATGGTATAATAGAGGGCAAATATTGTATAATACAGAACATATATTGTATAATACATAACAGATATGGTATAATTCAGGACAGATATGGTATAATACAGCACAGATAGGGTATAATACAGGGCAAATATTGTGTAATACAGAACATATATTGTATAATACAGGACATATACTGTACAATACATGAAAGCTATGGTATAATACAGCAAAGATATGGTATAATGCATGACAGATATGGTATAATAGAAGACAAATATTGTATAATACAGGACAGATATGGTATAATACAGGACAAATATGGTACAATACAGGACTGATACTGTATAATACAGCATAGATTTGGTATAATACAGAACATATATTGTATAAAACTGGTCAGATATTGTATAATACAGGACAGATATTGTATAATACATCACAGATATGGTATAACACAGGGCAGATATTGTATAATACAGCACAAATATGGTATAATACAGCCCAGATATTGTATAATACATCACAGATATGGTATAATACAGCACAGATATGATATAATAGAGGGCAAATATTGTATAATACAGAACACATTGTATAATACAGATTTGGTATAATACAGGACAGATACTGTATACTATAGCACGGATTTGGTATAATACAGCATAGATTTGGTATACTAAAGGCCAGACACTGAATATTACACGACAAATTTGGTATATTACAGGACATATTTGGTATAATACAGGACAAATATTGTATAACACAGGACAGATGTGGTGTAATACAGCACAGATATGGTAAAATTCAGGACAGATATGGTATAATACAGCACAGATTTAGTATAATGCAAGACAGATATGGTATAATACAGCAAAGATATGGTATAATGCAGGACAGATATGGATGGTCCATCTCTACACCAAATACCTTCCTTCACTGCCCCAAAATGCCCACTTTCGCTACTACTCGTACTGATGACGTCAAATCGTGGTCTGCACCCCGAGAGCTACAAAATGACACCCCACACGATGCATTCAGACCAAGGATGGTCCATCTCTACCAAACACACCCCAAAATGAACACTTTACTTACTACACCCAACTGCGCATGCGCAAATTGACGCGACTCGCAATAAAAAATGCGCCATTCTGACTCTACCTCACGAGAGCTTCACACATATACCTCACACGGTCCATTTGGATCAATATTGGTTCATGTCGGCCCCAAAATGTCTATTTCCATACCCTTTCCCCACAATTCCCTATCTGCACATGCGCAGAATGACGTCAGTTCTACGTCACACCCATCCCGTCGGATGCTCCTTCACGAATGCTTTACATTGATACCTCATACGACTCAATCGGACCAATAGTGGCCCAACTAGACCCCAAAACGTCCATTCCAATGCCCTTTTCCCACAATTCCGTCTGCGCATGCGTAGAATGTTAAAAACGGACGACACACTAGTCCAGGCGAATGCTCCTTCAAGAATGCTTCACATTGATACCTCATACGACTCAATCGGACCAATAGTGGCCCAACTAGACCCCAAAACGTCCATTCCAATGCCCTTTTCCCACAATTCCGTCTGCGCATGCGTAGAATGTTAAAAACGGACGACACACTAGTCCAGGCGGATGCTCCTTCACGAATGCTTCACATTGATACCTCATAACACTCAATCGGACCAATAGTGGCCCAACTAGACCCTAAAACGTCCATTTCAATACTTTTTCTACTGCGCATGTACAAAGTGACGTCAGTTTTACGTCACACCCATGCCGTCGGATGCTCCTTCACGATTGCTTCACATTGATACCTCACTCGACTCAATCAGACCACCAGTGGCCCACCTAGACCCCAAAACGTTCCTTCCAATGCCTATTCTCCACGTTTCCCTGTCTGCGCATGCGCAAAATGTTGAAAACGGACGACACACTAGTCCAGGCGGATGCTCCTTCACGAATGCTTCACATTGATACCTAATACGACTCAATCGGACCAATAGTGGCCCACCTCGACCCCAAAACGTCAATTCCAATACACTTTGTCTACTGCGCATGCGCAGAATGACGTCAGTTTTACGTCAAACCCATCCTGTCTGATGCTCCATCACGAATGCTTCACATTGATAGCTCACTCTACTACTCGTACTGATGACGTCACCAATGACGTCACAGATGACGTGAACATCCCTCAAGTCGTGGTCTCCACCTCGAAGGCTACAAGATGACACCCCACAGGACGCATTCGGACAAGGATGGTCCATCTCTACACCAAATACCTTCCTTCACTGCCCCAACCTGCCCGCTTTGGCTACTACTCCTACGTCACAGATGACGTGAACATACCTCAAATCGTGGTCTGCACCACGGGAACTACAAGATGACACCCCACACGACGCGTTCGGACCAATAGTGGTCCATCTCTACACCAAATACCTTCCTTCACTTCCCCAAATGCCCACTTTCGCTACTACTCGTACTGATGTCATCACCAATGACGTCATAGAGGCTGTGGACATCCCTGCACCCCGAGAGCTACAAAATGACACCCCACACGATGCATTCAGACCAAGGATGGTCCATCTCTACCCCAAACACACCCCCAAAATGAACACTTTACTTACTACACCCAACTGCGCATGCGCAAATTGACGCGACTCGCAATAAAAAATACGCCATTTTGACTACCCCACGAGAGCTTCACACTGATACCTCACACGGTCCATTTGGATCAGTATTGGTCCATGTCGGCCCCAAAATGTCTATTTCCATACCCTTTCCCCACAATTCCGTATCTGCGCATGCGCAGAATGACGTCAGTTCTACGTCACACCCACGCCGGATGCTCCTTCACGAATGCTTTACAACGATACCTCACTCCGCCCAATCGGGCCACTAGTTGCCCATATCGGCCTCAAAATGTCTATTTCTATACCCTTTTCCCACAATTCTCTGCCTTCGCATGCCCAGAATGACGATATTCCTACCCATCATCCACCCAGTCGGATGCTCCCTCACGTATGCTTCACAACGATACCTCACTCGACTCAATCAAATCACTAGCGGCCCATTTCGATCCCAAAACATTTCTTCCAATGCCCTTTTCCCACAATTACCTGTCTGCGCATGCGTACAATGTTAAAAACGGACGACACACTAGTCCATGCGGATGCTCCTTCACGAATGCTTCACATTGATACCTCATACGACTCAATTGGACCAATAGTGGCCCAACTAGACCCCAACACGTCCATTCCAATGCCCTTTTCCCACAATTTCCTGTCTGCGCATGCACAGAATGTTGAAAACGGACGACACACTAGTCCAGGCGGATGCTCCTTCACGAATGCTTCACATTGATACCTCACTCGATCCAATCAGACCATTAGTGGCCCATCTCGGTCCCAAAACATCTATTTCCATACTCTGTCTACTGCGCATGCGTAGAATGACGTCGGTTCCACGTCACACCCATCCCGTAGGATGCTCCCTCACGCATGCTTCACATTGATACCTCACTCGACTCCATCGGATCACTAGTGGTCCACCTAGACCCCAAAACGTCTATTTCCATAACCTTTGTCTACTGCGCATGCGCAGAATGACGTCGGTTCCACGTCGCACTCAGCCCGTCGGATGCTCACTCACGTATGCTTCACATTGATACCTCACTCGACCCAATCGGTCCACTAGGGGCTCACCTAGACCACAAAACGTCCACCCAGCGCTATTTACCCACTACGCATGCGCACATTGACTTTTTAAAAAAATTTCAACCAATCGCTTCGGGACCACGCCCATCGTGTTCTAGGTGGTGAAACGTGAAAAACAAGACCAAACAACCCATACTGCAATGAGCATGTGTGGGTTTTCCATTAGGTTCAACATTGGCCAGTGCGCCAGTATGGGTCATATAGTGATAATGGTAGACATATATATGCTATTTTCAACCTTGGTTTGTAGCCTATGACTCGTGGTCTAATGGATAACGGGTCTGCCTCTAGATGAAACGACCCGGGTTCAATTCCCACTAAGACCCTTTACCTTCTGCCACTGTATAAAGAAACTGAGGATTCCCCACTGGTCATTTAACATGGGCAAATAGATGGCGATATTGTCGGGGACCCTATAGAATAACATAGATGCTTCGGAAGGGAAGAAAAAGGCTATCTATTGTCCCGGAGAGGGCCGGAGATAATCGGACATTATATTCCCGGACATTGCCGAAGATGACCGAACATTATATTCCCGGACATTGCCGGACAATCCCCCCCCCCCCTCCCCCGCGTATTTGAAATGTCCAGACTACTTTGCGGAGGTTTGTTCCCGGAACTGGAAGCGACCGCAGTACCGCCAGACCGCATCACCGCGGAGGAACACATGCCCCATGCACTTGACCTCCACAAATCCTCCCTGTCGGAACTCCCCAATATGCAAATTATTGAGACGGCGCACACCTTTGCCGGTACTATAATGCACTTGACCTCTCGCCAGATTCTTACGCCAGGTCAATACTAATTTAAATGCACTTACTATACTACTGATGCTGTACCGTTGACCGTGCTTATAATATGTGACTTATTGTCACTCAGTGTACAAGTTTATATGGCATGATTACCTACAGTTATATTCAGCACTGTAAATAAACCATGCACACTATACATTAGAGAACTTGGACTTCCGTCGTTAATATTTGAGACTACCGACAATCGTCAGCTCCCCAGACAATTGTCTGGTAACAGACGTCACGGTGAGAACACACACAATTTTCTGGTAACAATTGTTCTGATATTGTAAGTTTCACTCTCACAAATTGCTCTACATTGACTATATTTCTACTTCACTATTGTGTTCATTTAATTGTCCTAGTCCTAAAAATGATTGAATAAGAAAGCATGAATACAGCTTTACATGTAATATGATCCAGCAAGTTGCTTATTTTTGTTATGATTTTTTATTTGATTTTAATATTTTTTTTTAGCAAAGTTGCGTATGCTTGTTGTAGTCTTCAAAATCAAAGTTACTAGTCTGTGGACTTATGTAAAAAAAGCAAAATTTTGGGTAGATTCTTGGCACCAATGTTTAAGCACACCTAGAAACATCACTGATTAAGAAAAAAATGGGTGCCAGTTTTTGCATTAACATTTAGGGCCTCCATTTTGAATTTCAAAATGGCCGCCTTTTTTTAGCCGATCTGTATGATTTTTTGTTATTCAACATTATTTTAAACATGTAATCGAAATGTGCGCAAATAGTTTGGGTTTGAAATGCATTACAGTTGAGACAACTGTTCATCTGAACTCGTTTGCATGGATATTAACCTGTTTTCGACGTTATTATCAAGAAATATTGGTATGAATGTGCAACTTCTTACTGTAGTCCGTGAGCTACTAGGGCTCACCTTGCACCCCCCTCCCCCCACTACAGACCGAAACTATGTTTTTTATGTGCTTTAGGACATGTCAAATAAGAAACAATTTGTTAACAGTCGATAAACTGGGACTCACTACCATTTTAATCACTTCGAAATTACTCCTGTGTTAATAAGTACAATTTTTGTGACAATAATAGATAGACCATCTGTGGTCTAAATGGACCGTGTGGGGTGTCATCTTGTAACTCTCTGCATGTAGATGGTCCATTTAGACCACGGATGGTCCATCTCTACCCCAAAAACCTTCCTCCGCATCCTCAAAATGCCTACTTTGTCTACTACTCCTACTGATGACGTCACCAATGACATCACAGATCATGTGGAGATCCCTCAAGCCGTGGTCTACATAACGAGGGCTTCACTTTGACACCTCACCCGACGCATTCGAACCAAGAATGGCCCCTCAATCGCTCAAGCACACCCTCACGCACCCCAAAACGCCCGCTTTCGCTACTACTGCTACTTTTGTATGTATGGTCCCTGTGTGATGTCATACCCAACAAATAGTGACATTATCTTGTAAATATTCGATGCAGCAATCAATGCTGAATAATATGCGGCCAACATTATAAAGATTGGATAATAATTATGGAAGATAAGACTATTCTTGTAACCCTACCCCCTATTGTCACAAAAATTGTACTTATTAACACAGGAGTAATTTCAAAGTGATTAAAAGGGTAGTGAGTCCCAGTTTATCGACTGTTAACAAATTGTTTCTTATTTGACATGTCCTAAAGCACATAAAAAACATAGTTTCGGTCTGTAGTGGGGGGGGGGGGGGGCAAGGTGAGCCCCAGTAGCTCACGAACTACTGGTATATGACAAATATTTTCTGCTCACAGTATGTAATAATGCATATCCAATGTGAACCAAATAAATTCCATGAAAATCAGAGCTTCTGAGCTAGTTCACCAGGGCGTTGAAGCGTTAAGCTGGGCGTTGACGGGCGTTGAGACGGGCGTTAAGGCGTAACGACGGGCTTTGACGGGCGTCGCTGCATTTCGATGAATTGGTGTCAATTCCATGGAAATCAGAGCTTCTGAGCTAATTCACCAGGGCGTTGAAGCGTTAAGCTAAGCGTTGACGGGCGTTACTGTCTATAAAAGCGAGCGTATTTCCAAAAACACGCACAGTCGACGTTCAACCGTCAACATGACTTATACTTGCTCTGAGTGCGAACGCACGTTCACCAGACATTACGATATGATGCGACACCAGAACAATATACATGGGATTGAAGACTCTGAGGAGTCCGTTGAGGGGGATGCTGATACAGAGACTGCTGAGAGTGTATCGACTGATACCGAAACAGAGATTGCTGAGAGTCTATCTAGTGATACGGAGAGCTTGACCTCAGATAGTCAGCATACGTCCGTGGAAAGTGAGGCAGAACCTACCTTCTGGGATCGTATTGTGACAGCAGCTATCAATACTTACGCTGCAGCGATCGAGGACGCCGGAGAGGATAATTTACAACAGACGTACACCCAAATGCGCCCCCGCATCAGGAAAACAGCCATGGCGATCTATGAACAGTATACCTTACTACCGCTTGAAATGAAAGGCGACCCCACGCACAGGTCCATCATGAAGGCCAAGCGTCACTTGGAAGAGGCTATGGGGCTACCACCCACCGTGGCCCTGGAAAATGCGATCAGAATGCGCAAACAACTGTTTCAGGACATGCTGCCCGAAGAATATCAAGGCATGTCCGACGATGATTAGAATAAACGGTTCAGAGCGAACATGGCCGAAGATGGAACTTGCTGAAATGGCGACTTCTATATCATGGCGTCAAGGCGTTATGTTAGAGCGTTAAGGCATAACTACAAGCGTTGACGGGCGTCACTGCATTTCGAAGAATTAGTGACAATTACATGGAATATCTAGAAAATCAGAATTTCTGAGCTATTTCACCAGGGCGTTGAAGCGTTAAGCTTGGCGTTGGCGGGCGTTGTTACAATATGACACCTCATACGACGCATTCGGACCAAGGATGGTCCCTCTCTACACCAAATACCTTCCTTTCACTGCCCCAAAATGTCCACTTTGGCTACTACTCGTACTGATGACGTCACCAATGACGTCACAGATGACGTGAACATCCCTCAAATTGGGGTCTACACCCCAAGAGCTACAAAATGACACCTCACACGACGCATTCGGACCAAGGATGGTCCCTCTCTACACCAAATACCTTCCTTCACTGCCCCAAAATGGCCACTTTACTTACTACAACCAACTGCGCATGCGCAGATTGACGCGACTTGCATTTGAAAACACACCATTCTGACTCTAACCCACACAAGCTTCACTTTGACACCTTCCACGACCCATTCGGACCCATAGCGGTCATCTCTACCCCAAACACACACCCACATACCCCCCCAAAATGTCTGCTTTCTATACTACGGCCAGACTGCGCATGCGCAGAATGACCATATTTCTACCCCACATCCACGCCACCAGATGCTCCATTACATAGGCTTCACATGGATACCTCACACGACCCATTCGAACCGTGAATAGCCCATCTCTAACCCAAACACACCCACACACACCCCCAAAAATGCCTGCTTTCTATACTACGGCCAGGCTGCGCATGCGCCGATTATTGACAACGTACGAATTATTAGTGTAGTCAAGTGCTCCTGCATGAGAGCTTCAAAATAAGACCTCATACGACACCATTGGACCACCAGGGACTCACCTAGACTCCAACACGTCCACCCAGTATGGATTTATACATACATTGGGCTTATACCCCAGTATATGGGTCTATATGGGGCTATAGACAGACCTCAAACTTTTTCAAAAATTTCACCGTTTCGTGCCGGGACACTTCCTATCATGTTTGTCTTGACGAGACAAAACAAATCAAAACAACCATACCGCAAATGTCTAGAAGTACGTTTCCCAGTGGGACAAACATTGGTCCTATACCCCTAGTATGGGACTATATGGGGCTACGTAAACAAATCCTGAAATCTGGTGACCATCTTGGATTTTTGCTAATTTAGAGTATTTATAGTGTTCTTATTTTGTTTCCAATGAATGGTTGGCCCCTTTATAAGAGTTTAGATAAAATGAAACAAATATTGGATGACATTTGAATGAATAATTGGCAATTATGTTTAAAAAATGATTTTCGATGATGGCCATTTTGAAATTCAAAATGGAGGTCCCAAATGTTAATGCAAAAACTGGCACCCATTCTTTTCTTAATCAGCGAACTTTCTAGATGTGTTTAGACATGAGTGCCAAGAATCTACCCGAAAAAATGACAAATCTGGAAAATATTACGTAAGCCCATAGACTATACGTCCCCTTATACTTATCCTCCCGATAACATCCATGTATTTACATACACTGTCAGAAGAACCTGGTCGCGCTTACCAGGTATTTCATGGTACAGACGTAACCGACCATGTTCTGCATGGTTACACATCTCTCTTTATGGTCGATCGGACCACATCTTCACAAGTCCAGGTAAATCCTAAATCCTTTTTTGTATCGATCCCAATAGATCGATCGATACACTGGCTCGCGAGGATACATCTGCCATGGCCAAAATGAGTGTTCGACCATGCAGAAAGTGATCGGCCGATGCTTCTACATTCAAACTGTTCTGTTTGTGAGAAAACGCGTCCGGATGGACTTCTGTCTGACATCGATGGCCAGCATTTTCCGTTTCTAACAGATTATTATAATGCATAGATATCCTGTGAAGTAATACCGAGATATGAAATCTTAATGGTAATCTCAATGGATGCTTTAGATTTAGTTCGATTTAAACCGAATGCGTCAGTTTCAGATTGGTCCAGTGTGTATTCGCCCAACACAACAGCCAATGTGTGTCGAGTCGGGGTACACTTACAATCTGGACAAACACACGGAAAAAGCAATTCCTATGATCTTCTATGCCGTATATGAATTAAGGCAGATCAATAAAATCAATTTCCTCTGCATATCACACATTTGTCTGGATAAATGTAACTGAACTGTACGGTATTCGTTCATGCACTAAATTCTGGAAAGACACGATATATCATTTAGATTTGAAGGCAAGTCACTTGTCCTACGTCCTAATAGCCTACCGTTAGTCCATTGATGAATTTTTCTGTTGTTTTCTTTCACCGGGACTGGAATATTATATTCGGCTATTGTCATATTTTTAATATCGGTAGGTCCGGGTTTTGCTATTCAGCCGTAGCCAATTTTCTGCCATAGATGATCAATGGCTAACAGAGCTTGTTTGCGAAAGGCGGACTAGCCATCCATAAATTGCCCTTTTCGTAGCGAAATAACACGCTGGACTCGCACAATGGCCATCATTTATCCATAGTATTTGCAATAAAATATGTATTAAAGTTTTTTATTTAATATGATCACCACTGGTTATGTGATCACCACTGGCTAGGCTCTCCTGATACCATTGATCTGTGGTCACCCTTAGCATCGTGTTCAACATTGACTCCGTGTTCAACATTGGCTCTGTGTTCAACATTGGCTCTCTGTTCACAATTGACTGTGATCACCATTGTTTATGTGATTACTCTTGGCTGTATGTTCAACATTGGCTCTGTAATCAACAGTAGCTCTGTGATCACTCTTGCCACTGTGTTCACCATGGGCTCTGTGATCACAACTGACTTTGTGATCACCTTTGGCTCTGTGATCACCTTGTTATGTGATCAATCTTGGCTCTGTGTTCAACATTGGCTCTCTGGTCACCGTTGGCTCTCGGCTACCATTGGCTCTGTGTTCGCCATTGGCTCTGTGGTCACCATTCATCCTTGGCTCTGCACTGGCTTTGTGATCATCACTAGCTTTGTGATCACTATTCTTTATCTGATCACTCTTGGCTCTGTGTTCAATATTAGCTCTGTGTTCAAAATTGGCTCTTCCTTACCATTGGTTCTGTGGTCACAATTGGCTTTGTGATCACCATTGACGCTTTGGTTACCCCTGGCTCTGTGTTCAACATGATCAGTCTTGGCTGTGTTCACCACTGGCTCTGTTATCACTCTTATCTCTGTGGTCGCCATTAGCTTTGTGATCACCATTGACTCTTTGGTTACATTTGTATCTGTGATCACCATTGGCTATGTGATAACCATCGGCTCTTTGGTTACCTTTGGCGTTTTTCAATCTTGGTTATGTGTTCAACATTGGCTTTGTGATCACAATTGGCTCCGTGATCACCACTGACTATGTGGTCAGCATTGGCTTTTGTATTCATCAGTGTTTACGTGATCACTCTTGGCTCTGTGTTCCACATTGGCTCTGGGATCACCAATGACTCTGTGATCATTCTTGCCACTGTTCACCATGGGCTCTGTGATCACAATTAACTCTGTGATCATCATTGTTTATGTGATTAACTCTTGGCTCTATGTTCAACAGTGGCTCTGTGATCACTCTTGCTCTGTATTGGCTTTGTGATCACCTTTGGCTCTGTGATCACCATTGTGATAAATCTTGGTTCTATGTTCAACATTGGCTCTTGGTTATCATTGGCTCTGTGTTCACCATTGGCACTGTGGTAAACCTTGGTTCTGTGATCATTCTTGGCTCTGTGTTGGCTTTGTGATCATTGGCTCTGTGTTCACCATTGGCTCTGTGGTCACCCTTGGTTCTGTGATCATTCTTGGCTCTGTATTAGCTTTGTGATTGCCATTGGCTCTGTGGTCACCCTTGGTTCTGTGATCATTTTTGGTTCAGTATTAGCTTTGTGATCCCCATTGGCTCTGTGTTAACCATTGGCTCTGTGGTCACCCTTGGTTCTGTGATCATTCTTGGCTCTATTAGCTTTGTGATCACCATTGGCTCTGTGGTCACCCTTGGTTCTGTGATCATTTTTGGCTCTGTATTAGCTTTGTGATCCCCATTGGCTCTGTGTTAACCATTGGCTCTGTGGTCACCCTTGGTTCTGTGATCATTCTTGGCTCTGTATTAGCTTTGTGTTCACCATTGGCTCTGTGATCACCCTTGGTTCTGTGATCATTCTTGGCTCTGTGGTCACCCTTGGTTCTGTGATCATTCTTGGCTCTGTATTGGCTCTGATCACCATTGGCCCTGTGTTCACCATTGACTCTGTGGTCACCCTTAGTTCTGTGAACATTCTTGGCTCTGTGGTCACCCTTGGTTCTGTGATCATTCTTGGCTCTGTGATCACCATTGGCTCTGTGATCACCATTGGCTCTGTGGTCACCCTGGGTTCTGTGATCATTCTTGGCTCTGTATTGGCTTTGTGGTCACCATTGGCCCTGTGTTCACCATTGGCTCTGTGGTCACCCTGGGTTCTGTGATCATTTGTGGCTCTGTGGTCACCCTGGGTTCTGTGATCATTCTTGGCTCTGTGGTCACCCTGGGTTCTGTGACCACCATTGGCTCTGTGGTCATCCTTGGTTCTGTGATCATTCTTGGCTCTGTGGTCACCCTGGGTTCTGTGATCATTCTTGGCTCTGTGGTCATCCTGGGTTCTGTGATCATTCTTGGCTCTGTGGTCATCCTGGGCTCTGTGATCATTCTTGGCTCTGTGGTCACCCTGGGTTCTGTGATCACCATTGGCTCTGTGGTCATCCTTGGTTCTGTGATCATTCTTGGCTCTGTGGTCACCCTGGGTTCTGTGATCATTCTTGGCTCTGTGGTCATCCTGGGTTCTGTGATCATTCTTGGCTCTGTGGTCATCCTGGGTTCTGTGATCATTCTTGGCTCTGTGGTCACCCTGGGTTCTGTGATCACCATTGGCACTGTGGTCACCCTGGGTTCTGTGATCACCATTGGCACTGTGGTCACCCTGGGTTCTGTGATCATTCTTGGCTCTGTGGTCACCCTGGGTTCTGTGATCACCATTGGCACTGTGGTCACCCTGGGTTCTGTGATCATTCTTGGCTCTGTGGTCACCCTGGGTTCTGTGATCACCATTGGCACTGTGGTCACCCTGGGTTCTGTGATCATTCTTGGCTCTGTGGTCACCCTGGGTTATGTGATCATTCTTGGCTCTTTGGTCACCCTTGGTTCTGTGATCATTCTTGGCTCTGTGTTAGCTTTGTTATCACCATTGGCTCTGTGGTCACAAGGTACGTATGGAATACATCATCAGGCCAATGCGGACATTCACTGCAAAATGGCCGAGACATGGCAAGTTGGATGGGGATCAGAATCTGGCCTTTTCTAGCCACAATTACAGCAATATTTCGACACCATACCAATCACATCAAAATATACTTCCCAGCGGTTGTATTATAGATGACTTCAACAGGTTCTAGATGAATTTCTCGTTATGAAAAAGAGATGATAGATCACGCAGCTTTTTGTAGACACAGTCACAACTCCACAGTGGCAGTAAACGAGAGGAAGTTCATAGCATTGGGGTGGTTGTGCAAAGGCAGTGAAACAGGACATACTGTGGGATATTTTAATTTCTTCACTTCATTAGGAAGTGTTGGACATGGTTTTTATTGCAAAAAAATATGGTTCCTCTTTGACCCATGGGTAAGGTATAACAAAAGTTTGGTACCAAAACCATGACCTGGAATTGAAGATATGGCATGGGCAAGCAAAAATGAACAGATGGAAAGATGGGCGGAAATCACGACCGCAATATTTGCTCATCATCTTAGGATGGTTGAATAAAACAGCAGTAGCCGGCAGTTTCAATGAGACAAACTTTGAAACAATTCAGTGCTCACAACCTGCATTCATAAGTACAAACTGCACACTGAGCCAGTTCCAAAATTGACATTTACCGGACTATTTAATTAATAATGAATACACTGCCACGAATTTGTTAATTTAAGAAAATATCCCATGGTCACTTTCGTGCACAGTCCCTCAAAACGTGTGGGCGGTGGTATTAAAAAAATACATTTTTACATAAAGCATGGGGTTATGTATAGAGACCCTATATTTCGACATTTCACCCTAATACCACCGCCCACAACCCCAAAATTAAACATTTATAATCAATGTTTCTATTTGTTACTAAGTCAAACCTGCTTTAATTAATGCCTTTTATCTCCAATTAAATGCACAATCAAACGTAGAAAAACGGAAGTTAAAAGAAAAAAATCAACTCCCCTAGGAGTTGTCTGCCCCTAGGAGAGCTCTCCCATTCAATCCAGCGTGGTTACTATAAAGGTCATTGCAAGCCTTATTCCAATCCTCTTTCTCAAACCGAGACCAGTAGTATACAAGGCCGCGGTACGAGGGGAAGGAAGGGAGGGCACATTAAATTAAAGCAGGTTTGACTTAGTAACAAATAGAAACATTGATTATAAATGTTTAATATTTGCTACCTAAGTCTTAAACCTGCTTTAATTAATGCCTCAGTACCAACATATGGAGGTGGGAACCTCGGTCTTGAAGTAGTTCCAAAAGTAGGCTAAGTAACCGCTGGAATGACACAGAAAAACATGGTATGTATTAGCATGAAGCAATCAATCAATCAACAATTTTAAACCCTGGTCAAGGACGAAAAAGGATAAAAATGTGAATAAGATACAGTTGTACTTATCTTGATTGCTACATCCATGTAGCTGTGCTTGTGGTGTGGAATTAATTTCAACCGAGAGAGAACCCCCGCCACTAAGGAAAAGTAGGGTCTACTCGGGAAGCCATCTATACCAAGAAGAGGGACCCCCGCTACGAAAGAATTGTAGGGTCTACTTGGTAAGGCTTATCTGCATGCAGATTCTTGGCTGTTCCTAAGTCCGGGTGAAACAGAACCATTCCGTGCCTAGAGGTCGCCAAGCCACACCACTCTCAGTCCACAAACGTCTACGTCCAACTTGCTTCTTGGGAGTTGATCGTAGATGACGCAGCTGAGATCATGAGAAGGAAGTCAGATTCAACCTGAAAGACACAATCAAAACCGCAATTAAGGTAAAGATCACACTCACCATGGAGTCAGGCATCTTAAAGTGGTGATTTAGTGTCCGACATCTCTTAGAGGATCCAAGGTCGTCCATCTGAACTTATTTCTTCCTTCAATATGTGATCAATCAAATGTGGACTAATAGAATGAATGAGATGAGATGATACAGCAATTTGCAGATTTGCTGCGATGATACAAAAAGCCGCCCCCCCCTTCTTTTTGAAAATTTAGTTGACCACGTGCTGGGCCGCTATTAACGGCCCAAGCGTGGTTATCCTTTCTGACTGGACTGACATATCTCTCAGATAGAAGTTGGTGAACGTGGAGTTCGCCGTCCAGGCACAAGACTGGACAATGTCATGGAGGGACAGATTCTTCCATAATGGCCATGACGTGGCAATGGCGCGAATCTCATGAGAAGAGGCAGTCGACAACAGAGGGGGAGCGTCTATGGCCAATTGATAAGACCATTTAATGGTTTTCTTCAACCACGCGGCGATGGTATTTTTGGTAATGTCACGCAAAGCCGACGGGCGAAGAGACAGAAATAACAGGCGCCGAGAGCCGCGAGCGGAGTCGGTACGAGTAAGATAGTGGCGAATCGCCCGGACCGGGCATAACAGGAGGTCGTCTTCGAGCCCATGCACAAAGTCTGACAACGCAGGAATGGAGTACGATCGTTGAGCGCACGGACCTGAACGCACAGACTCATTTTTGGCAATAAATTCAGGAATGGGCCGAAAAGAAATGCGAGACCAATCCGCCGTCCAGGTCATAGAAGATCTTTCAAGAGCATGAAGTTCAGATACTCTAGATGCTAAAGCAAACGCCGCCAAAAAGGCGGTCTTATAAGACACAGCTTTTATAGAAGCGGATTCCAAAGGTTCAAAGGGCGGACGAATCAGAGCACACAGAACCACACCAATATCCCATTTCGGTAACAGTTGGCGCGTACGGCGAGACTGTAACGCGAAGGCGCGAATGAGCGCAGAGATATTATCGTTAGACTAAAGTCTACACCCGAAGTAAGGCGTAACACCCTAGCCAGAGCAGATCGATACCCTTCAATGGTGCTGATTTGAAACTTCTTATCACGATGAAGATGAAGGAGAAAGTCAGCTACTAGGGAAACAGAGGCAGAGTCGGGATCGGCATCCTGTCCTCGACACCAGGAGACGAAATAGGACCATTTCGCCTGATAGATCTGCGATGTGGAAGATCGATTGGCTGAAACCATCGTTCGTGCAACCTCTGCTGAAAAACCCTGGACTGCGAGTGCATTCTGGATAGTCTGCAAACGTGTAGGTTGAGCCACCGTGGGTTGTGATGGAAAATCCCGTGGGGTTGACGTAACAGGCTGGGCCAAACTGGCAGTCGACGTGGCGGGGCCGTGAGAAGCGGGACCAAAACCGGAAACCACTGTCGACGAGGCCACCACAGAACTACGAGTAGGATGATGCAGTCGTGACGAGAAGTCTTCTGAAGCACTTCCAAAATCAGGGCCATCGGTGGGTAGGCATAAGCTAGGAAGTTGTCCCAATTGATTGACAGGGCGTCGATGTCGAAGACTTGAGGATCCAGAATCGGACTGACAAACAGGGTCAATTGGGCGTTGTTCCTCGTCGCAAAGAGATCGATCAGAGGGGACTCCCAGATGGTGGAGATCTGCTGGAACACCTCCGGATGAAGTTGCCACTCGGTCTGAAGAACGGTGTCCGGACGTGATAAGCTGTCCGCTAAGACATTGAGCCACCCCGGAACATGGCGGGCGTGAATATAAATATGATGAATACGAGTCCACTCGTACAGATCCCAAACTAGACGAAACATTGGTAGCAAGCGGGTGGTTCCCAAGTTGTTGATGTGCGCAATGACTGTGGAATTGTCCGTCGCTATCAGGAGAGATGAGTACATGAGACGATGACTCCAATGTTGCACCGGCAGAATGACTGCCTTCATCTCCAGAAGGTTGATGTGAAGACTGGCATCCAACGTTGACCATCTGCCGGATACCTCGAATATGTCCAGATGGGCTCCCCAACCGGTCTCGGACGCATCGGTGTACAGATGATGACTCGGAGCCGGAAAGCGGAATGGAACGCCCTGCATGACGTTGAGCCGGGATTGCCACCAGACCAGATATGGATGAAGAGACGTCAATACCGGCACCGCTGGATTGATGGAAGGTGTCTGTAGGTAAGGATACAGATGATACTGTAGTGGACGCACCTGTAGTCGGCCGTAATGAGTCAAGTCCTGAGTGGAAGTGAGCAAACCTACCAAACTTTGCCACTGTTGACGTGTCCGTGACGTTGATGACAAAAACTTTCGGATTAACAGCTGAATTTTGTCCCAACGATCCTCCGAAGGGTATACTCGCTGATGAAGAGTATCGAACACTGCGCCGATGTAACGGCGAACTTGAGCCGGAACCAACTCTGACTTGAGAGGATGAGGAATGAATCCTAGATGCCGTAACACCAGAAGCGTGAACTGGACTTGCACGTTGAGACGGGCCTCGTCCGCCGCCCATAGAAGGATGTCGTCTATATAAACCTCTATCTGAATACCTCGCAGGTGTAGAAATGCCATGACAGGAGAGGTAATGCGGGTAAACAACCAGGGGGCTACATTGACCCCGAATGGGAGGACCTGCCATTCGAATCGACGTTCGTTGATAACGAAGCGGAGATAACGGCGATGACGTGGATGAATTGGAATATGAAGATACGCGTCCTGCAGATCGACTGAGGCCAGCCAATCCCGATGATGTATGCGGGCCCGAATCGATGAAACAGTCGGCATCTTGAAATGAGGGGGGTGGTGAGATGAAATTTGTTTAACACTTTTAGGTCGATCACCATCCGCATCTGGTGCGAGTCTTTCTTGGGGACCAGAAATACGTGGCTGTAAAACCCCACACTGTCCTCCGTCCGAGGTAACTCCCTGACAGCTCCCTTGTCGATGAGCGTGTTGACCGAAGACAGAAGAGTCCGCACGTGGTCCGCGGAGACTGGTAGGCGGGATGGGCGTGGCCACACAATGAGTTTGGGAAGGGAACGAAAAGTGAACAGGAAGCCGTGCTCCAAAACTCTTAAAATCCAGGCGTCGTCCGTGATGAGACGCCAGTTGTCTACGAAGTATTGAAGGCGGCCGCCCACAACCGGATGACTGAATGAACGGAAAGCAGGAGGATGAAAAACTTCGGCTTGATCGGACACGGAACCTTGATAGTGATTTGCTGGAATGACCACTTCTCTTGGATGATTTCCCACGAAAGGAACGGCGACCTCGGCCTCGTGGAGGTTTGTCGATACCCCGAAAACTTCCCCGAGCGCCTCCATCTTGATGAGTGGTAGAAGACCTACGACCACGCTTCCGGCGACGATCCGTAGACCCACCCCGAGTAACAGCCGCAATTAAGCGCGCAGTACGTTCTTCACGCATGACGGGAACAACAGCCTCAATAGTATTGTTGAAAATGGAGCTGGATGCTAATGGCTGATGAAGCAAATAATCCTTAACCATAAAGGAGACGTCCGGTCTGACCGCCTTAAGTAAGGCGTTGCGTTGCGCTTGGAGAAGCGAAACGTACGAATAAGAACTGGCCTCAATAACTTGACGGTTAGCCTGCACTAGGGTTTCAATGAAACCCCGCAAATAAGCAACACGACCTGGAGACAAAGAAGTCGACCCATCGTCCAGGCGTAACTCAGGATCCAAAGCAATCCGCGAAGTAGCCAATAAAAACCAATCGGAGACTGAAGAAGCATGTTGGATAGCCAATAACATCTCTTGGATATTCTCCACAAAATTGGAATTGAACTCAAGGGGAGACGACTTTGAAGATTTAGAAATCTGCGATAAGTCTCGATCACGTTTGGGTGGTTTGTCAGGTAAAACGTTATCATGAAGTTCATGGCGGGCCCGGAAACGAGGCTTCTTGAATTTATTGTCATCTTGTAATTGACGATCAAACTTCTCTAAATGATCCACCCACGCTGGGGACGGGGCGCATGTACGAGGAGTCACCGGCTTGGAAGACATGAATGCAGAATCCGCAGCTGTCCGACATTTATCACTAGATGAAGCAACCTTGGAAGGGGCGGGCATATCCGGAACCAACGCTAAAAGCGCCTGCATTCTAAGCAAAAAATCCATCTTCGACGTATCGTCCGAACTTACTCGAGAGGAAGAAGAATCATCCGACGCACTCGACGAGACCGGAGATTGAGATCGAGATGAAGATAAATCATGATCCACCGAATGATCAAGGAAAGGTGCCCGATGATAATGAACATGATAATCTTGATCAGAAGGAGCCGAAACCCTAGGTAACCGGTGAGTAGGATCAGGAGAATGAACTGTCAAAGTACGAGAACGGCGTACCGGCGACCGGGAGGACCGTAAATTAGTACCAAAATGAACCGGTGGACGAGAACTACGGATCGGAGAACGAGACCGTCGAACCGGTGCAATAGAACCACGAACAGGTGAAAACAAACGACAAGATGGTAAACCCGAACGTCGTGTACGAGAACGTGAACGGTTACGTGAATGTCGTGTAGCAGTATGTGAATGATGATGTGAAGAATCAACAATCGCGGAAACTGGAGATCGTAAGTTCGCAACCTGAACACTTAATGGAAGAACCGAACGCGCTTCCATAGATTTTTCAGCATTAGGAAAACTATATTTAGTTTTAACCCGTAAAGGGGAAACTGACATGCGACGTCGTTTATTTGTTTTCTTCCTTCTAGAAGATACATGTGGAGAACCAATAGGTAAGGGTGAAATAACCTGGGGCACAGAATTCTTTTGTTTGTCGGGGACAATAGAATGGCCAGGCAAGACCGACCTGGTCTTTGTTGAACGTAACAAAGGAACTGGTTTTGGATCGACCCTAGACAATGAGTCTCCAGACCGGGTCAAACTGTCTAGCAACCTAGAATTATCATCGCGTAGGATTGTACCGCTTGGTGGTATACATACTGACGCGGGAGACACTGAGTCTTGACCAGCTCGGCCAAGATCTTCATTAGACTTCATATCATTAACCAAAGAAATTTCTAAGACCCGTCTGTCGATCTCCGACAAAGACGGGTCCTCACAAGAATGCAAAAGAAAAGCACGACGGGCCTGGGCATAATTCTTCCAGGCCGTCGGATCCCATAATACACACTCCGCGCACGTGGACGCACGGTAACACAAATCTTTACACGAGAAGCAAGCCGTGTGAGCGTCTAAAGGGGAAACATTTTTCCCGCACGTACGACACGGAATACAAGACGGAACTTCCGACATAATAATACCGTAAGTAAGTTCCGAATAAATAACAAACTCAACACTTGATAAAGGATATACCAGCGAGACAACAACAACTAATGTTGTAAAATTGCCTCTGAACACTTCCCTAGATGTGCACTGCTCGAGCAAACAGGAGAAAGAGGATTGGAATAAGGCTTGCAATGACCTTTATAGTAACCACGCTGGATTGAATGGGAGAGCTCTCCTAGGGGCAGACAACTCCTAGGGGAGTTGATTTTTTTCTTTTAACTTCCGTTTTTCTACGTTTGATTGTGCATTTAATGCGGGACTTGCACAATACAGGGTTCCGGCCTCGGCCGCTAGGATCGCCTTTGTTTTGATTTCCGTTTTATACCACTTCTATCGTCTGCTAGGCACAGCTGAGTAGGCTGGCCGGTCGTTTCGCTTGGAGGCGTAGCGGGCGATAACTCTGTAATAACCACCGCCCAACCGCCAGGATCGCGGACATTTCCGAGCCGTTTATCGAGAAAAAACAGCCAACATGGAAATAGATGTGAAAATAGCAGCTACTGTGTGTTTGCTTTAAAGTATGTGGTTGATTTATATGATTTTAAGTTCAATACTTGATATAATCGATAGAAACCTGTCGTAGTTTATTCGATTGTGCCTCCATACTCTTTAGCAATGGTGAAAGACAAATATGCCGAATATAAAATCGGCGTGCGGGATGATTGAAATAGCATAAACGTTACCGTTCCGGGTCGTTTATATTTTGGAAACATTCAAGGAATTCCCGTAGGTAAGCAAACCCTATGTCGCGAGATATCATGCAGGTAGTTGTCATTTGAACTCCGCTAAAGTCAATAAATACCGCGACGTCAGCATTAGCTGACAATGGGTTTAATGTGTATTCATGCCAGCATGCGTACAGCTGTTAGATCTCAGCGGGAATGGAGCTTTCAAAGCTGCCCTGAAAGACAAGCCCAGTGCCTAGCAGACGATAGAAGTGGTATGAAACGGAAATAAAAACAAGGCGGTCCTAGCGGCCGAGGCCGGAACCCTGTATTGTGCAAGTCCCGCATTGGAGATAAAAGGCATTAATTGAAGCAGGTTTAAGACTTAGGTAGCAAATACTCTTGTTTTGAGGGCCTGTGCTTTCGTGACAAACTACAGCTTATTCTTCACTGCCCTCTTAATTCAAAGTGACCTTTTTGGCAACTTTTTTTTATTTTATATTAAAGATGTCCAGGTTTAATTTTTCGTGATCTGATATGATTGACTGACAACTTCTTTTCACACAAAATGAGCACAAATGAGAATATTTATAACATAACTGGAAGTGAACCAATTCTGGAATGACCAGATTGTTGTATTGTAGGAGAAATTTGCGAAAGTTTCAGGAGACCATTAATATGCAATAATCTATTGGCATTGCCACCATGCGAGATGCTGCTAATTTGACTAAGTTTAGTTATTATATTCCCTATACGAGGGCAGTGTAAAGTTTCTAAATTGAGCTGGCTGAATTGGTGGTTTCAGCTGGTGAAGCTGAAAGAAGATGTAGCGGTTACACATAACCATATTTTGTGTTAGAGTGCACATCAGTTGTTCCGGATTCACTTTTCCTTAATTGCTCATTTTTTTACCACAACTTCATTGGAAACTATGGCTTACTGTTCACTGTCCTCTTTAAAAAAAACACACAAAAAAACAAACAAGAAGATATATAAGAGACTCGGTTCAGTTTCATTTGTTGCGAGCTGCAACTGTTGTAAGAATTTGGAGAGCCTAACTATGGTCCTTCAACAGATATTGTGGTAACATTAATGAAAGACAGATGATGACGATATACCCTTTTGGCCAAGGGGTAAAAACAGAACGCAAAATATCTGAGCAAAGTTTCGTTAGTTTAATGAAAAATTATAACTTGTTAATGCTGTCAGTCCTCCATAAGTGCTAATAAACCAAACATTATGTGTAAGAAAATGTGAACACTGGCGTTGTGTGTTATACGCCAGGATACCTGTTACACCGACAGGAGTTTATGAAGCGGTATCTGTGTATTACGGCCTTCTCGGTTATATACCGTAATCAGCAGGTGGCAGTTTGGTTTAGCATACATATATACATATAACATTATAGTTCATATTATATTATTAAAGATGCTCCTCCACTCCCTATTATGAACAGTGGATATTCTTGGGCTGATAAATGAATGAACCAGAAACAAATTACACGGTACATCACAAACAGGACCATAAAATAAATGTTATGGTCCCTGATCACAAACAACACTGATTGCATAACAATGTAAGCCCAATGAGCACAAAACCCCTCTGCTGTTGTGATTCCTGTGCCCGTGTGGTTTCATTTAGCAAAGTTGGTCACAGTCCAGTTATAGCATCTTCATTTTATCAAGCCAATTTCTACGTTGCCACTGACCTCAAAACCATTTGAATTTCGAAATGTGTCCAAGATCAGCGTTATGGATTGGCTGACCTATATATTGGGCCAACACCACCACCATATTAGGAGGAATGACGCTGCTACTTGAGGATGATGTCACTCTACACACGATCGGCATGCAAGTTCTGATTGGTTCGTCTCTCATTTGTAGGTGAAATTTACACCTCGGATTTTGAACACTAAAGGTGGTCAGATAAATTAAGGCAGGTTCGAAGTGGGACCGTAGAAATTAGCTTGATAAACTGAAGATGATTTATTGATATATGTTGTATGAACAGCTTGGCTACAATTCAATATCAATATGTGATAACATCATGGTTGACAAACAAATTCACTTGACCTCATAAAATACGTCAATTAGTCAACTTCAATAGGGTCAATAAGTAGACCTGCATCTTATAAAGATGAATAAACAAAACCGGTACTTGCATCTTGTAAAGATGAATAAACTATACCGGTACTTGAATAGCATGGCAATAAACAGTTCGGATGTTGACAGGATCTACAGGTATTTGTTCACCAGTTCTTTGTCACAGGTCCATATAAACAGTCTTGGAAGTTTATTAACAATAGGCCATGGGGCTTCATAATATTTTTAATATATGGCAAATCTTGTATTACATCAGATTTCACATATACGTATCAAGAGAGCATTTCATGGCCTGATTGAGTATCAAAATTTACATTTTTAAAGTATATTAATGATAAGAACTATATTTCAGCTCAGTAGTTCCCTGCATAAGCCTTATGCTTTCAGTAGTAACTGTTATATTAAGGAATGTAGGACAAAACCCCCACGGACAAAACCCCCAAGGAAAACACCCCCAATGGACAAAACCCCCCATCACATATTATTTCCTATGGTTCTTCAACAAGAAAACGAATAAAACATGGTAAATGATAATATCTAGAGACAATGTTATTTCACATTTTATTATCTTTTATTACTTCCGTAGCCTTTTCTTAGATACATGATCAATAATTTAAGCAAAACATAGTAAATAAAATCTGAAATGACATGCACTTCTGAAGGTACAGTTTTTTATCCACTATCACTAAGACACGAGTCCATTCAGTGTTTATTAATAATTGTTTAGGTGTACATCAATGAATATAGTTCACTTTGAAGTGCCAGAAGATGCTTCAATCATATAATATAGCTGAAATACACAAAGAAAATGACAATAATAAATTCCTGATCATAGAGAATACATTTTAATAAATCATTATATTCAAAATTTATTAATTCTATCAGAAATTTGGTCTGAAATAGCTATTTCCATACAAAGTGGATGTTTGAATAGAAATTCATGAATAATCCTATTCAAAATTTATGAATTCTATCAGAAATAGCTATTTCCATATAAAGTGGTTGTTTTGTCTGATTTTCCTATTTTGGGGGCTTTGATTGTGGGTGTTTTGTCCGTGGGGAGTTTTGCCTGCGGGGGTTTTGTCCTTGGGTGTTTTGTCCCCTGGGGTTTTTGTCCGTCCCCCTATATTAACACATATCAGTTCAAACAAATAACATGTAATTACAGCTAACATAATTATATAACAGTCAAGTAACATTTTATATATTTTGATTTTCACAAGTTCAATCACTTGCTGTTTTTTTTAACAATATATAAATATACTCAGTGAATACAGTCAATCTGCTGTTACTGACTCACACAGAACCGTTCACTGCTGGTGAAGATTGAATACAAAATTAGCATCACTTTTAGTATATTTGATATAAGAAATATCAAACATTTAAAAATGATCAAGGTCCCAAATCATGAATTTCAGCATAACCAGTTTGGAAGGTACTTTAAAAGTCTGAAGCGCTCGTTATTGAAATTTTGTTCCCTAAAAGCAGACTTTCTGTGTCTTATCGCCAAGTTACTGCTGTCAAGTTTCAAACAAAGTATAATATCCTCCGAAATATTGCAGATTTTTCATTATATAATCTTTGAAAATGTCTGAGACGGAAGCACAGTGAAAGTTCTTCGTTTTGACTAGTGCTGCTTGTCAAATTTTTTTTTGCTGCTCTGTTTCGATCTGATTATTCTTATACGACATCTCTTACTAATATACAGTATCCAAGGATGATAAGATTTTTTTCCTCGTGAGAAAAGCACAATTGGGTCATCACAGGGGTTGAAACTAGTCTGTGACGGAATCATGAGTTCACTTTTTAAATCTTCTTGATAAAAGAGCTTTATTAATTACATATTTTCTTCAAAAAAATATTCCTAGGATGAATTTAGGACTTCTAATTATAAAATTAAAACTCTGAACTCTTATTTTGGTCAATGTATACAGTTCATTTCAAATGCATATCTTCTCTATACATGTTTTAAAATAGTATACTTTTCAGTAAATTCAACTTTTCTTCCTTGACAAATTTGAATTTCCAGAGTCAGGTTTATGAATTGCAGGAAAAATAGGGCGTGTTTTTTGTTGTGACAGGCGCTTTTATGTGGAAATCAGGAAATGCAGCAAAGAACAATGCTAATCCCTCTGATAATTCAATCCCCCTATCATCAAAATTCAATCATCCCCAATTTTGGGGACAAAATTCAATCAGTGAATCAATTGAATTTGATCACTCTCTATAATCGTTGAAATAACAAAGAAATAATGGATTATATCTGCAGGATGTCAAACGATCTTGTCAACTTGTGGATCTAATAAATTTAATCAGCCCCAATTTTATGGTGGGAAATTTCACTTCCTAGGGCCGAATTATTATAGGTATTACCATATTATTCAATCAACAATCATTGAAATCATCCAATCATTTTAACAACATTCAAGCAATTGTCTTCTTGATAACATTCAATCACCTGATCAGAATTATTCAATCAACAATCATTGAAATCATCCATTCATTCTAACAACATTCAAGCAATTGTCTTCTTGATAACTTTCAATCACCTGATCAGAAT
>JAVTVY010056193.1:0-31169 GCA_036873755.1 Hanleya hanleyi | reverse complement strand
ATAATTAAAAAAAAATACAGCGGCTATTTATAGTGTAATTCACGCGGACGTCAGCGATAACACTCTAGTTGTGTGATATATTTTTACGACACTGCCAATATTTGTGTTTCTTCCCCATTTTAAAAACGACTGTCATTTTTCAATACCTGTCAACGCACCAATATTTTTATTGCAAGTTGCACTCAGGCAATTCAATGTATTGTATAAAATTTTTTTAACCGTCTAACGCTACACACTACCGCTATTTATTAATTTTTATTGATTTTAAACCCATAAAAATCGTGTACGGGAGTCTGAAACACCAGATATATGGGAAATAAATTAATTTTCCTGACTAAAAAACGTGTATAGACTCTGGGTGACAGTCGTCTAATAGTTCCATGAAAATTGTGACGGGTTTTATCGAAAAAATAATAAGAAATTTAATGCTTGAGACAAGGGGTACATACACAGCACAGTGGGATTCTTGCACTGGCTGACACCGGTGAGTGGGTGGGTTCAAAATGGCGGTCTGTGGATTGGCCGTCATTTTGTACTCCCAATCACTATACAGTGGGTCAGCCTATATGTTGCACTCACTGACGCCGGTGAGTGGGTGGGTTAAAAATGGAGGACTGTGCATCACGGCCATTTTGTACTCACCTCCCCACTAGACTATAAAAAGCGTATAATTTTGATATGTATTCACCAATACACCATCATGAGTTTTCGAAGACGACGTGCCCCTCTGTTTACACATCATCCGACTCGAGACCCGAGAATTGCTCAGACAGAAGAACACAGAGAAATCGTTGCCCATGAAGAAGAAGATGGAAGGGAATTGACGATCATCTCCAGTTTTCAGCGAGTACTTGAAGATGAATCCACGTTAATCAACAGTACCGAAGAACTCGCACAACAATTGCGGGAAGAAGTAAGAACAGAAGAAAGTAGGCGGCTGCGAAGACTGAGTGAACAACAGGACCAAGACATACACAGAATGGAAGAAAACGACAGTGATGTGACGGAAGGTGGAGAACAAGACGAGCTGCCCTGGCTAAATTCTAGTAGACCTCCAACAACAACCACGATGACACCGCCTGTCTACACTGAAAGTATAAGGACTGAAGCCCCTACAGCCGGACCTCCTACCATTGCCGAAACTCCCACAATTTCAGCGGTAGAAACACAACAACCCTGTCGCCACCAAGTCGAGATAATCCAACTCAATGAACAGATTATGGTCATGCAGAGAGGGCTGGATGGGATGGAGACGACCATGAATGGGATGGAAGCGCAAATTACCATACTCAAGAAAGAACGCCGTGTCGAAGAGAAAAAAACACGATGCAGTATCTGTACGGAGGAGGAAAGTTGGTACGCCGTGTTACCCTGTGGACATCTTTGCCTATGTAAGGATTGCTGGGTAACGCTGACGTGTCAAGGTGCGATGTGTCGATGCATTGATGCCGGCGAGTCCCATTTGAAAATAAAATGTCCGATATGCAGAAAACATGTAGGAGGCGTGAAGAGAATATACCGCGCCTAAAGTGTGTCGTATCACGCTATCAACGGCCCTTTTCAGGGCCAACCCATCTTTCCGGAAGAGAAAACTTCTTTCCTAAGCACACCAACTAACACCAGATGTCCATCATCCTTTTTCCCCAAAAAAATTTTTTTTCAAAAAAATTTTTTTGAAAACAAAAATCTTCATACGTCAGGTCAACAAAATTTTATTTTTGAGGTAGAGGGTCGAGTCAGGTATCATATTGAAGCTGACGTGAAATGCTTCACAATGATACTTCACTCGACCCGATTGGACCATTAGGGACGCCTCTAACCTCAAAAAAGATTATTTTGAAGATAAATATCAACATCCGGTGAATGAAGATTTTTTATTTTAGAGGTAGTGGGTCGAGTGAGGTATCTAATGGAAGCTGACGTGAAATGCTTCACAATGATACCTCACTCGACCCGATTGCACCACTAGGGGCTGCCCTAACTCCAAAAAAAGGCTATTTTGAATTTTCTGCGCATGCGCGAAGGCCGAAGGCTATGAAAAATAGCCTTTTTGGGGTTAGAGGCGTCCCTAATGGACCAATCGGGTCGAGTGAGGTATTAAATTGAAGGTGACGTGAAGGAGCATCTGATAGACTGGGTATGGGCTTGAATTAGGGTAATTGTGCGCATGCGCGAAGATGATATCAAAAATATGAATCTTCAAAAATAGCCTTTTTGGAGTTAGAGGCGTCCCTAATGGCCCAATCGGGTCGAGTGAGGTATCAAATTGAAGGTAACGTGAAGGAGCATCTGATGAACTGGTGTAGGTTGAACTATAAGCATTCTGCGCATGCGCAATCTTCAAAATAACCGTTTTTGGAGTTAGGGCAGCCCCTAGTGGTCCAATCGGGTCGAGTGAGGTATCAATGTGAAGCATTTCACGTCAGCTTCCATTTAATACTTCACTCGACGCACTACCTCTAAAATAAAAAAAATAAAAATCTTCGTACACCCGATGTTGACATTTATCTGCAAAATAGCCTTTTTGGAGCTAGGAGAGCCCCTAGTGGCCCGATGGAGCCGAGTGAGGTATCAATGTGAAGGTGAGATGAAGGGCCATCTGATGGACTGGTGTGGGTTGAACTATCAGCATTCTGCGCATGCGCAAGAATGGAAATAGACGTTTTTTGGAGCTATTTGACTATTAAAAAAGGAAAAAAATAAACACTAAGCATTTTTTTAATTACTATTTTTTTATTAACACACAATGAACGTATTCACAATTGAATTTAATACAATTATAGGTAAGTATTGAATTTTTTTAATACAATTAACAGTGAAAAAACTCTGAATTTTTGTAATACACTCTCTCCAGATCAATACATGTTTTCCTTGTTCTCAATAGTTCGTCAACAAGACTTGTTTGAATTCATCATCATCTTTCCGTCCTTGGTGCACATAGATGTACGTCACAATTTCTTCACGTGGGATTTTGGAAGGACAAGCCGCTACCACTGCCGTAGCAATTTGCGCCTCCGTCACAGCCTGTAGTGCTTCAGTGAGGGACTCGTATGAGGCTACCAGAGTGTTCATGTGAGGTCTGATGAGCTGCAGGACTGTCTCGATGTACTTCTCATATATATAGTGCGACACCTGGTAGGTCAGAGTTTGACGAATTGTACTGGCTAGACGCTGCAACTCCCGCCAGGCCGTTAATTTCAATGTCACCCCTTGAGGACAAGCCACCAGCTCTTGCGTATCTAACCTTTTTCGCCATTTTCGAATATGCACCAGGAGCTGGTCATTGAAATAAGCACAGCTCACATAGATGTCGTCACCCACAGGAAATTTCGCTTCGTTATTCCCCTGGTCACGAATAACCGCATCGATGGCGTAATCAAGGGCCTCCAGTTTTTGCCAGGTGTCCAAGTTCATGGCTATATGCTTACCAGGTCTGTCGTTAAAGCCCGCTGCATTAAAATGCACTTCTTCATCTTTGACACTGACCGTTAAATAGGGTGTGAGCTCCCAAATGTCCTTGTGAGCTGCCTGGTGAGCCGCATCGATCAGATTGTTGATCTCCTGGACAGACAGAGGAAGTTCTTGTTTCACTTGCTGGTTCTCAACCACAGGTATTACTAACGGTGTTAGTCGAGGGCGTTTGGGTCGTCCAGCCCGTTTAACAGGTGGAGTACTCTCTGGGCTAGTACGTTTGCTACCTGTACGCTCTTCGTCCACCACTAACATAGCCTCATCTCGTAGAACGGCGTCGTCGGAAATCAATAGATGTGCTAGTTCGTCATTTCCCGTGATCTTCAGCCCCTCCTCCAAGAGTAGACATGCATAGGGGCCATGGCGCAGTAGAAAGTCGATGAGAGCTTTGTTTTGTCCTGAAAAAGTTTTCTCGGCCATGATATCGTCGACATGCTCTTTCATGAGTATGTGTTCCTGCATAAGGAAATCACATAGTTCACCCACACGCTGTATTTCATCAATGAAGCGAACACGGTTGTTTCGAAGCGACACTAGCACGGTTGGCTCCATGACTATAGGCTCAGGCTGATGAGCAACTGCTACGGTGTAAAAGTAGGGTGAATGGGCACCGGTAAAAGTGAAAAAAGTAAAAGGTTCACAGCCCATACAACACAGGCAAGCTGACTGGATGACTGGCTGGCTGACTGGCTGGCTGACTGGCTGGCTGGCTAGAGGTGAAGCAGACTAGAGGTGAAACAGGCAGGCTGGCTGGTCAGGTCAGGTAAGTCAGAGTGCTCCACAAAGTAGTGCAATTGAATACACCCCTTTCCCTAAAAATCGACTGCTTTTATACGTTTTCCCGGTGAGTGGGTGGGTTCAAAATGGCGGACCCTTATTTTACACACACAACACCCTAAGCCGCCATTTTAAACCCACCCACTCACATCCCAGGTCAAATCAGTGCACCCGAGTGAGTGGGTGGGTTCAAAATGGCGGACTTTCAACGTCGCAGAGAAAATAAGCGCCCGCCATTTTGAACCCACCCACTCACATAGCACTCAATGACCCCGGTGAGTGGGTGGGTTCAAAATGGCGGACCCTTATTTTACACACACAACACCCTAAGCCGCCATTTTAAACCCACCCACTCACATCCCAGGTCAAATCAGTGCACCCGAGTGAGTGGGTGGGTTCAAAATGGCGGACTTTCAACGTCCCAGAGAAAATAAGCGGCCGCCATTTTGAACCCACCCACTCACATCTCAACTCACGCATGCGCACAGACACACTTATGACGTCACACAAAGTTCTGCGCATGCGCAGTGAGGCGCTACTGCGATGATTTACACCTTGTATACTACTCATATCACGACGTTTGGGTCCTATTTCCGGGAACCCACGGGTAGAGACCTATTCCTTTTCACACCCTTGAACCTCAAAGGTGTCGTCTCTCACGACAATCTGCCTGAGAAGCTAGATGTGACTGATTGGAGTATCATATATGCCTACGGTATAGTGCTTCAGTGAGGCAGCACTATGACAAGGCGACATTGAGATCGCTCTGTCACATATAGGGATCGTCGTGATATGACTGCAAATTGTTGAAAGCAAGTTAAATCCTACACATGACACTCACTCTTCCTAAAATAGTTTCTGTTTTGGAAGAACATCTGAGTATCCCCGCTTGCGATATACGAAATATCTCCACCAACTTGTCCATAACGAACCATTAATATATACATAGCCATTTACCGAGGTAAAATATCGTCTCCCTTATCGTTACGAAATAATGGACGTGGTGTTACTCTTCTAGAAGAAATGGCAACGTTTAGGAGAAAATGTTTTCTCCATGGCGAGATTCTTTGAGCTGGTAGGACATTGCGCTGTAGCGACACCCTGCAGTGGTAGTCGTCACATAGCATGGTGAATACGATCAGAAGTTCATCGAAAAGACGCCCACGCCCGACCCTAACACGCATACGAGTTGATATTTTGATACAATTCTCACTGACATCTCGAGACGAATTCATTCTCTGATGTTATGCACTTTTCGAACCTCATAGGCACCTTTATGAAGATAATCATGTGGACACATTGAGGTTGGCATACCCTCACCTCTCCTATAGCCGGTATAATACCCTCACCTCTCCTATAGCCGGTATAATACCCTCACCTCTCCTATAGCCGGTATAATACCCTCACCTCTCCTATAGCCGGTATAATACCCTCACCTCTCCTATAGCCGGTATAAGCTGGATAAAATACAAGCATTACCGTTTGTCAGGTTTAGTAGTGACTAACAGCGGACATTCGCGACGAGTTATCCACAACTTCTGATGGTTGACTCAAGATTCAGTATCAGTACTTACGCTGGATTTTCCCGACAGCTCCATTGTATTCCCATATTGTCCAACCGAGATGTCAGCTGTCCCACTGAAGAACTACTGCACGTTTCCCTGTCCGATTAAAATAAAAACAAGTTATTATTAAACGTCGTGTCAATAAATCAGGTTGTTGATAGATATATGTGGTAACAATTTTTCTTCATTGCGAGAGAAAATATGCATGGTCATTCGCAACGTGGGTCTACTTCACGAGAATAGATTCCGATACGGTGTTTTGGGTTATCATGACTGCTTCTGACAACCCGGAAAACACAGGGAATTCTGGAAAACTTGGAAACCCTGAGTAGTATACAGCGAGTCTTTGAAGTATTTAGCGCGTCACTGCGCATGCGCAGAAAAAAAAATGGGAGGTTTTGGGGAGGTATTGGGGCGGTGTGCGCAGGAGTGTTGTGCGCAGGTATGACGTCACTTCCGGTTTGGGTGAATGGGGCGTCACCTTGGGGGCATGTATTTCTCCGCGGTGATGCGGTCTGGTGGTGATGCGGTCTGCATCCGCGGACCGAAAGTAGTCCCAAACCCGTGGATTTTCGTGGAAGTGTTCGGCAATCTGTAGGGACCACTAGTGGGCCGATGGGGTCGAGTGAGGTATCAAAGTGAAGCTTAGGTGAAGGGGCATCTAATGGGCTGGGCGCGGGGTTGAACTATCGTCATTCTGCGCATGCGCGGAGGCCCAAGGGTATGGAAATAGACGTTTTGGAGCTAGGGAAGCCCCTAGTGGACCGATGGGGTCGAGTGAGGTATCAAAGTGAAGCATATGTGAAGGGGCATCTGATAGGCTGGGCGCGGGGTTGAACTATCGTCATTCTGCGCATGCGCGGAGGCCCAAGGGTATGGAAATAGACGTTTTGGAGCTAGGGAAGCCCCTAATGGACCAATGGGGTCGAGTGAGGTATCGATGTGAAGCATTCGTGAAGGGGCATCTGATGGGCTGGGTGTGGGGTTGAAATATCGGCATTCTGCGCATGCGCGGTGGCCCAAGGGTATGGAAATAGCGGTTTTGGAGCTAGGGGAGTCCCTAATGGGCCAATGGAGTCGTATGAGGTATCAAAGTGAAGCATTCGTGAAGGGGCATCTGATGGACTGGGCGTGGGGTTGAAATATCGGCATTCTGCGCATGCGCGGTGACCCAAGGGTATGGAAATAGACGTTTCGGAGCTAGGGGAGCCCCTAATGGTCCAATGGGGTCGAGTGAGGTATCAAAGTGAAGGTGAGTTGAAGGGGCATCTAATGGACTGGGTGTGGGGTTGACATATCGGCCTTCTGCGCATGCGCGGTGGCCGAAGGGTATGAAAATAGCCTTTTTGGAGCTAGGGGAGCCCCTAGTGGACCGATGGGGTCGAGTGAGGTAACAATGTGAAGCATTCATGAAGGGGCATCTAATGGACTGGGTGTGGGTTGAAATAGCGGCATTCTGCGCATGCGCGGTGGCCCAAGGGTATGCAAATAGCCGTGTTGGAGCTAGGGGAGCTACTAATGGTCCAATGGGGTCGAGTGAGGTATCAAAGTGAAGCCTAGGTGAAGAGGCATTCAGGCAATGGGGTGGGTGCATGTAAAGTTTTTCCTGAATAAAAAAAAACGGAAAACGGAAAACGGACTTTATCGAAAAACCTGGGAAAATGCCTATATGGGGTATGAGGGGTATATAGGTCGACGGGCTTAACGGGGCTTGTCTATCAATAGAGTTATCTCCCCCTAGTTCCAGGGTGGGTGTATGTAAAAATTTTCCTGAAAAAATACGGAATACGGACTTTATCCTAAATTACGGGAAAATGCCTATATGGGGTATGGGAGGTATAGGACCATCCTGGGAAACCTACTTCTATACATTTGCGGTAGGGTTGTGGGGTCTCGTTTTACTCGTCTCGTCATTTAGAACATGATAGGAAGTATCCCCGTGCGAATCGGTGAAATTTTTGAAAAAAGTCACCGAACCCCATATAGTCCCATACTGAGGGTATAGGATCAATGTTTGTCCCCCTGGCAAACGTACTTCTATACATTTGCGGTAGGGTTGTGGGGTCTCGTTTTACTCGTCTCGCCATTTAGAACATGATAGGAAGTGTCGCCGTGCGAATCGGTGAAATTTTTGAAAAAAGTCACCGAGCCCCATATAGTCCCATACTGGGGTATAGGTTCAATGTTTATCCCCCTGGGAAACGTACTTCTATACATTTGCGGTAGGGTTGTGGGGTCTCGTTTTACTCGTCTCGTCATTTAGAACACGATCGGAAGTGTTGCGGAGCGAATCGGTGAAATTTTTGAAAAAAGTCACCGAGGCCTGGGTAGGCCCATAGGCCTATACTGCATGGCCATGGGTGTATAGGGCCATACGGGGTGGACATGTTGGAGTCTAGGTGAGTCCCTGGTGGTCCAATGGGGTCGAGTGAGGTCTTATTTTGAAGCTCTCGTGCAGCAGCATCCGACTGGGCTAATGGTTCGTCCGTGTTCAATAGTCTGCGCATGCACAGTCTGGCCGTAGCATAGAAAACAGGCATTTTGGGTGCTATGTAGGGGTGTGTTTGGGTTAGAGATGGACTAATCACGGTTCGAATGGGTCGTGTGAGGTGTCAAAGTGAAGCTTGTGTGGGTAGAGTCAGAATGGTGTGTTTTTGAATGCAAGTCGCGTCAATCTGCGCATGCGCAGTTGGTTGTATTAAGTAAAGTGGCCATTTTGGGGCAGTACATGCAGGTGTTTGGGGTAGAGATGGACCGCTATGGGTCCGAATGGGTCGTGGAGGGTGTCAAAGTGAAGCTTGTGTGGGGTAGAGTCAGAATGGCGTGTTTTTGAATGCAAGTCGCGTCAATCTGCGCAGGCGCAGTTGGTTGTAGTAAGTAAAGTGGCCATTTTCGGGCAGTACATGAAGGTATTTGGCATCGAGATGGGCTATTCACGGTTCGAATGCGTCCTGGAAGGTGTCATCTTGTAGTTCTCGGGGTGTACATTCCGATTTGAGGGATGTTCGCGTCATCTGTGACGTCATCGGTGACGTCATCGGTACGAGTAGTAGCGAAAGTGGACATTTTCGGGCAGTACATGAAGGTATTTGGGATCGAGATGGGCTATTCACGGTTCGAATGCGTCCTGGAAGGTGTCATCTTGTAGTTCTCGGGGTGTACATTCCGATTTGAGGGATGTTCGCGTCATCTGTGACGTCATCGGTGACGTCATCGGTACGAGTAGTAGCGAAAGTGGACATTTTCGGGCAGTACATGAAGGTATTTGGGGTCGAGATGGGATATTCACGGTTCGAATGCGTCCTGGAAGGTGTCATCTTGTAGTTCTCGGGGTGTACATTCCGATTTCAGGGATGTCCGCGTCATCTGTGACGTCATCGGTGACGTCATCGGTACGAGTAGTAGCGAAAGTGGACATTTTCGGGCAGTACATGAAGGTATTTGGGGTCGAGATGGGCTATTCACGGTTCGAATGCGTCCTGGAAGGTGTCATCTTGTAGTTCTCGGGGTGTACATTCCGATTTGAGGGATGTTCGCGTCATCTGTGACGTCATCGGTGTACGAGTAGTAGCGAAAGTGGACATTTTCGGGCAGTACATGAAGGTATTTGGGGTCGAGATGGGCTATTCACGGTTCGAATGCGTCCTGGAAGGTGTCATCTTGTAGTTCTCGGGGTGTACATTCCGATTTGAGGGATGTTCGCGTCATCTGTGACGTCATCGGTGACGTCATCGATGACGTCATCAGTAGGAGTATTAGCGAAAGTGAGCCTTTTGGGGCAGTGCATTAAGGTATTTGGTGTAGAGATGGACCATCCGCGTTGCGAATGCGTCGTGTGGGGTATCATGTTGTAGCTCTCGGAGTATAGACCCTGATTTCAGGGATATTTATAGCATCTGTGACGTCATTGGTGACGTCATTAGTACAAGTTGTAGCGAAAGTGGGCCTTTTTTAGCAGTGAAGGATGTTATTTGGTGTAGAGATGGACCATCCGCGGTCCAAATGGACCGTGTGAGGTGTCATCTTGTAGCAACACCCACCAACACCATTCTTAATGCTTCAACACCCTGGTGAAATAGCTCAGAAGCTCTGATATTCCATGGAATTGTCACTAATTCTTCGAAATGCGGTGATGCCCGTCAACGCCCGTCGTTACACCTTAACACTCTAACATAACGCCATGATATAGACCAGAGAGAGAACAACAACAGCAACAACAACAAGGATGACACATGAGAGAACAACAACAACAAGAAGTTTTTTTCATATAGTTTATTTTCCCCAATGTTACATCATACCCACGCTGGGGGAGCCGCGTTGGGTATATTTACAATTCAAGAAGATTCTTATCCAATCAGAGGCCACCATTTGCATGTTTCATATTCGTTCCTGTCCGTTAGATGTATTCTTGTCCAATCAGAAGTCTCCATTTCAGAAAGTGCCATCTGAACCGTTTATTCTAATCATCGTCGGGCAGGCCAGGATACCGTTGAGGCAACATATCCTCAGATAGTTGTTTGCGCATTCTGAGTATCTATCAGTGCATGGGTGAATACTTTCATCCGATGGAGGTGGTGGTCAGTTTAACCACGAAGAACGCAACATTGGTCATGATCTCCACTATCCACTTGGTGTTACAATTCAAGAAGACTTGTCCAATCAGAGGCCACCATTTGCATCTGTCATATTCGTTCCTGTCCGTTAGATGTATTCTTGTCCAATCAGAAGTCTTCATTTCAGAAAGTTCCATCTTCGGCCATGTTCGCTTTGAACCGTTTATTCTAATCATCATCGGGCAGCCCAGGATACCGTTGAGGCAACATATCCTCAGATAGTTGCTTGTGCATTCTGAGTATCTATCAGTGCCTGGGTGAATACATTCACCCGATTGGTTGGTCGGTCAGCTTGGTCACGAAGAACGTAACATTGGTCACACTGTCCACTGTCCACTTGGTGTTGGGGCGTTGCAACCGGGCCCATTCCAAGGGATCCACGGTGTTCAGTTTCTCCAGCATCGTCTCTAGCGACACTCGGTTAATGATGGTAAACGGTTGGTCAAATACCCGGATGTTACTGCTCGGGTAAAAATATCGGACTTGGACTGTCTCTTTATGCTGCAGCACATAACCAAACGCCAGATTCAATTTGAAGGCCGTAGTTTGATCTTTGAAGATGGCTTCTACGTAGCTACGTAGACGGGCGAGGTCGGTCAGTCGGAAATTGTAGATATCTTGAATAGGGCGATGACGGTAGAAACAGTGCCGGATCATGGGCCAATGGCGCCGATAAATGTCACTCACTGGATGGTCTTCGTGTAACAGATCGCTGGGAACATTTATGGGCTCGTCTAGAAAATGTTCGATGTTGTCAGGCGTATGACTCGAAACCGTAACGGTGGGGTCCGGCTGGATATCCAGGCTCTGAACTGTGGGTATAGACGGGCTCTCCTTCATCGCATCACCAGTGGCATTCGTCTCCCCGGGCTCATCTTCACTAGGTCTGACCTTCCGCGGCTCCTCCTCAGTAGGAAGTTGTCGCACATGCCATGGTACCGGGGCATGAATCAACCGTTGGTGTCGCAGCAACTGACTGCGTCGTTTGAAGAGTTGACCACAACCGTTACATTGTTCCGTCGCGCCCTCGTGGAATGAGCGTTCGTGGCACAGTAAATGATCCTCCCGATTGAATGACCGTGCGCAGGTTGTACAAGTATACCGAGCATCGTTGTGGGTGGAGGCCTCGTGGCGTCGTAAATTATCTAGACGAGTAAACAGCTTCTGGCAAGTTGTGCAAGTGAACATCTTGGTGGTTGACAGAGCGTCTGATGAAACGTCCAGGCCGCTTCCCTTTTATAGCACGCTAGCTGGTGATCTATTTTTAGCACACTCAGTTCAACTATCCCCAAGTCGAGGGCCGAGCCGTGACATCTTCGGTAACATCCGTGTCTCTTCGATCACCTCCGTACGGTTGTGGTCAACTCTTCAAACGACGCAGTCAGTTGCTGCGACACCAACGGTTGATTCATGCCCCGGTACCATGGCATGTGCGACAACTTCCTACTGAGGAGGAGCCGCGGAAGGTCAGACCTAGTGAAGATGAGCCCGGGGAGACGAATGCCACTGGTGATGCGATGAAGGAGAGCCCGTCTATACCCACAGTTCAGAGCCTGGATATCCAGCCGGACCCCACCGTTACGGTTTCGAGTCATACGCCTGACAACATCGAACATTTTCTAGACGAGCCCATAAATGTTCCTAGCGATCTCTTACAGGGCGCCCATCCAGTGAGTGACATCTATCGGCGCCATTGGTCCATGATACGGCACTGTTTCCACCGTCATCGCCCTATTCAAGATATCTACAATTTCCGACTGACCGACCTCGCCCGTCTACGTAGCTACGTAGAAGCCATCTTCAAAGATCAAACTACGGCCTTCAAATTGAATCTGGCGTTTGGTTATGTGCTGCAGCATAAAGAGACAGTCCAAGTCCGATACTTTTACCCGAGCAGTAACATCCAGGTATTTGACCAACCGTTTACCATCATTAACCGAGTGTCGCTAGAGACGATGCTGGAGAAACTGAAGACCGTGGATCCCTTGGAATGGGCCCGGTTGCAACGCCCCAACACCAAGTGGACAGTGGACAGTGTGACCAATGTTACGTTCTTCGTGACCAAGCTGACCGACCAACCTATCGGGTGAATGTATTCACCCAGGCACTGATAGATACTCAGAATGCACAAGCAACTATCTGAGGATATGTTGCCTCAACGGTATCCTGGGCTGCCCGATGATGATTAGAATAAACGGTTCAAAGCGAACATGGCCGAAGATGGAACTTTCTGAAATGAAGACTTCTGATTGGACAAGAATACATCTAACGGACAGGAACGAATATGACAGATGCAAATGGTGGCCTCTGATTTGACAAGTCTTCTTGAATTGTAACACCAAGTGGATAGTGGAGATAATGACCAATGTTGCGTTCTTCGTGGTTAAACTGACCACCACCTCCATCGGATGAAAGTATTCACCCATGCACTGATAGATACTTAGAATGCGCAAACAACTATCTGAGGATATGTTGCCTCAACGGTATCCTGGCCTGCCTGACGATGATTAGAATAAACGGTTCAGATGGCACTTTCTGAAATGGAGACTTCTGATTGGACAAGAATACATCTAACGGACAGGAACGAATATGAAACATGCAAATGGTGGCCTCTGATTGAATAAGAATCTTCTTGAATTGTAAATATACCCAACGCGGCTCCCCCAGCGTGGGTATGATGTAACATTGGGGAAAATAAACTATATGAAAAAAACTTCTTGTTGTTGTTGTTCTCTCATGTGTTATCCTTGTTGTTGTTGCTGTTGCTGTTCTCTCTCTGGTCTATATCATGGCGTTATGTTAGAGTGTTAAGGTGTAACGACGGGCGTTGACCGGCATCACCGCATTTCGAAGAATTAGTGACAATTCCATGGAATATCAGAGCTTCTGAGCTATTTCACCAGGGTGTTGAAGCATTAAGAATGGTGTTGGTGGGTGTTGCTACAAGATGACACCTCACACGGTCCATTTGGACCGCGGATGGTCCATCTCTACACCAAATAACATCCTTCACTGCTAAAAAAGGCCCACTTTCGCTACAACTTGTACTAATGACGTCACCAATGACGTCACAGATGCTATAAATATCCCTGAAATCAGGGTCTATACTCCGAGAGCTACAACATGATACCCCACACGACGCATTCGCAACGCGGATGGTCCATCTCTACACAAAATACCTTCCTGCACTGCCCCAAAAGGCTCACTTTCGCTAATACGTCATCGATGACGTCACAGATGCTTCGGACATGCCTCAATTCGGAATGTACACCCCGAGACCTACAAAATGACACCTCACACGACGCATTCAGACTAAGGATGGTGCATCTCTACACCAAACTCACCCTCACGCACCCACAAAATGTCCACTTTCGCTACTACTCGTACCGATGACGTCATCAATGACGTCACAGATGACGCGGACATCCCCCAAATCGGAATGTACACCCCGAGAACTACAAGATGACACCTTCCAGGACGCATTCGAACCATGAATAGCCCATCTCGACCCCAAATACCTTCATGTACTGCCCGAAAATGTCCACTTTCGCTACTACTCGTACCGATGACGTCACCGATGACGTCACAGATGACGCGGACATCCCTCAAATCGGAATGTACACCCCGAGAACTACAAGATGACACCTTCCAGGACGCATTCGAACCGTGAATATCCCATCTCGACCCCAAATACCTTCATGTACTGCCCGAAAATGTCCACTTTCGCTACTACTCGTACCGATGACGTCACCGATGACGTCACAGATGACGCGAACATCCCTCAAATCGGAATGTACACCCGAGAACTACAAGATGACACCTTCGAGGACGCATTCGAACCGTGAATAGCCCATCTCGATCCCAAATACCTTCATGTACTGCCCGAAAATGTCCACTTTCGCTACTACTCGTACCGATGACGTCACAGATGACGCGAACATCCCTCAAATCGGAATGTACACCCCGAGAACTACAAGATGACACCTTCCAGGACGCATTCGAACCGTGAATAGCCCATCTCGATCCCAAATACCTTCATGTACTGCCCGAAAATGACCACTTTACTTACTACAACCAACTGCGCCTGCGCAGATTGACGCGACTTGCATTCAAAAACACGCCATTCTGACTCTACCCCACACAAGCTTCACTTTGACACCCTCCACGACCCATTCGGACCCATAGCGGTCCATCTCTACCCCAAACACCTTCATGTACTGCCCCAAAATGGCCACTTTACTTAATACAACCAACTGCGCATGCGCAGATTGACGCGACTTGCGTTCAAAAACACACCATTCTGACTCTACCCCACACAAGCTTCACTTTGACACCTCACACGACCCATTCGAACCGTGATTAGCCCATCTCTAACCCAAACACACCCCTACATAGCACCCAAAATGCCTGTTTTCTATACTATGGCCAGACTGCGCATGCGCAGACTATTGAACACGGACGAACCATTAGCCCAGTCGGATGCTGCTGCACGAGAGCTTCAAAATAAGACCTCACTCGACCCCATTGGACCACCAGGGACTCACCTAGACTCCAACATGTCCACCCTGTATGGCCCTATACACCCATAGCCATGCAGTATAGGCCTATGGGCCTACCCAGGCCTTGGTGACTTTTTTCAAAAATTTCACCGATTCGCTCCGCAACACTTCCTATCGTGTTCTAAATGACGAGACGAGTAAAACGAGACCCCACAACCCTACCGCAAATGTATAGAAGTACGTTTCCCAGGGGGATAAACATTGAACCTATACCCCAGTATGGGACTATATGGGGCTCGGTGACTTTTTTCAAAAATTTCACCGATTCGCACGGCGACACTTCCTATCATGTTCTAAATGGCGAGACGAGTAAAACGAGACCCCACAACCCTGCCGCAAATGTATAGAAGTACGTTTGCCAGGGGGACAAACATTGATCCTATACCCTCAGTATGGGACTATATGGGGTTCGGTGACTTTTTTCAAAAATTTCACCGATTCGCACGGGGATACTTCCTATCATGTTCTAAATGACGAGACGAGTAAAACGAGACCCCACAACCCTACCGCAAATGTATAGAAGTACGTTTCCCAGGATGGTCCTATACCTCCCATACCCCATATAGGCATTTTCCCGTAATTTAGGATAAAGTCCGTATTCCGTATTTTTTCAGGAAAATTTTTACATACACCCACCCTGGAACTAGGGGGAGATAACTCTATTGATAGACAAGCCCCGTTAAGCCCGTCGACCTATATACCCCTCATACCCCATATAGGCATTTTCCCAGGTTTTTCGATAAAGTCCGTTTTCCGTTTTTTTTTTTTTCAGGAAAAACTTTACATGCACCCACCCCATTGCCTGAATGCCTCTTCACCTAGGCTTCACTTTGATACCTCACTCGACCCCATTGGACCATTAGTAGCTCCCCTAGCTCCAACACGGCTATTTGCATACCCTTGGGCCACCGCGCATGCGCAGAATGCCGCTATTTCAACCCCACACCCAGTCCATTAGATGCCCCTTCATGAATGCTTCACATTGATACCTCACTCGACCCCATCGGTCCACTAGGGGCTCCCCTAGCTCCAAAAAGGCTATTTTCATACCCTTCGGCCACCGCGCAGGCGCAGAAGGCCGATATGTCAACCCCACACCCAGTCCATTAGATGCCCCTTCAACTCACCTTCACTTTGATACCTCACTCGACCCCATTGGACCATTAGGGGCTCCCCTAGCTCCAAAACGCCTATTTCCATACCCTTGGGTCACCGCGCATGCGCAGAATGCCGATATTTCAACCCCACGCCCAGTCCATCAGATGCCCCTTCACGAATGCTTCACTTTGATACCTCATACGACTCCATTGGCCCATTAGGGACTCCCCTAGCTCCAAAACCGCTATTTCCATACCCTTGGGCCACCGCGCATGCGCAGAATGCCGATATTTCAACCCCACACCCAGCCCATCAGATGCCCCTTCACGAATGCTTCACATCGATACCTCACTCGACCCCATTGGTCCATTAGGGGCTTCCCTAGCTCCAAAACGTCTATTTCCATACCCTTGGGCCTCCGCGCATGCGCAGAATGACGATAGTTCAACCCCGCGCCCAGCCTATCAGATGCCCCTTCACATATGCTTCACTTTGATACCTCACTCGACCCCATCGGTCCACTAGGGGCTTCCCTAGCTCCAAAACGTCTATTTCCATACCCTTGGGCCTCCGCGCATGCGCAGAATGACGATAGTTCAACCCCGCGCCCAGCCCATTAGATGCCCCTTCACATAAGCTTCACTTTGATACCTCACTCGACCCCATCGGGCCACTAGGGGCTCTCCTAGCTCCAACACGGCTATTTTCATACCCTTCGGCCTCCGCGCATGCGCAGAATCACCCTAATTCAATCCCACACCCAGCCCATTAGATGCCCCTTCACATAAGCTTCACTTTGATACCTCACTGGACCCAATCGGACCATTTTATCTAGGGACTACTTTTTCTCCGCGGAAGCTTTTTCCCGAGACCGAATAACCGCCAAAACCACGGCCAAACCGCATCACCGCGCATGAATACATTTTTTTTTTTTTTTTTTTTTGCCGGAACTTTTTTTTTTCTGCCGAAACTATGCACTCATTGACACCGGTGTCAATGAGTGCACTTGACCTCATTTGCATATTTTCAAAATGGCGGCTTGTTTCAAGCCGCCATTTTGAAAATTAAGCCACCCTTTGGGAAAAACCCAGTGCACTCATAGGCCACGCCCCCAACCACCTCACTCACGCATGCGCACACCGCCCCAATACCGCCCCAAAACCTCCCCAAAACCTCCCATTTTTTTTTCTGCGCATGCGCAGTGACGCGCTAAAGACCCCAAAGACTTGCTACCTACTACTCAGGCCTATATTTGATTTTGAGTCTTGGAATAAAATGGATGTTATCATAATCGACTAGATTCTTTTTGTTGAAATTTTTACATCATTCAGCGTTACTATTTAAATTAATTCTCGCAAGTTGTTGCTCACTATGTGATGAACTTTTCAATGATTTCGTCTCACAGTAATCAGTGAGGTACGACGGATACGGCCCACCGTAAGTTAACAAGTCTCAGATTGACGGCCAGGAAGGCCAAAATCAGACTCAGAATAGGTTTAGTATATATGCATATATTATCGCAAGTGTAAATTCATTTGTATTGATCTGGAAATACCCTTCAGAACGGATCAGCATGTGTAAAGTTTTCAGTCCTATTATTAGAACAGAACGGGCTTCACGGGCTTTCTCCTACAGGTTGCCAAGGTCACCAGCGAAAATAGTTACGGTTACCGAGTAGGGCGATACAGATAGCGACTAGGGTGATACGGAAACAGAAAACGCGAGTGTTGTAATGTATGCTGCGTAGGTTATAGACAAACAACTGAACACATCGCCATCTTGGAACTAGGATATTGCGCAATGCTTTATAACAGACATGTTACATTCCAGAGGGAGTTATCTCCCATGGACCGACAACACCTTTGAAGGTAGCCGGGTGTATGTTGGTGTAAATACACTACAGTCCTTCTCACTTAGATTTAGAGTCATGAGAATTTGTTATATCCATAGTCCATAGTTTTATCTCAACAATAATTCCAAATGAACTGTTTGTCATTGAATGAATTAATTGTCACTGTGCTTCATGCACAAACTGTCATGATGAATAAAGTCTTCAATCAATAAACCACAAGTTGCCTTACGAATTGTCTCTTGATAGTTCGCGTAAATTCTCCTTGCCAGTGCAACAATAAAACTTCAGAACATTAACCATTAACATGACGTGTCTCCCTGTCGACAAATACGGAACAGATAGAAAAATATATTTAGAGTCACTGAATCTTTTTCTCTTGTCGACACTAAGATGGGACATTACATTTAGAGTCATTATAGATTCAATTTATCAGGTGCTTTGTGGTCACGCACAGGGTATCGTCTTCCCGTTGGTATAGACACACGTCCTGGGACTGGGTTACTTCCATTGGGCTTCGATGACACATTTCGTTCAGTTGAGTTTACTTCTGGTCTTACAGGCTCCACGCCTTCTGTACTATCAGTAGTTGGATTGGAAGGCGTTGTGTCCAATGGAGCATTGTCAGTCGTACTGTGATCAGTGGGTTTGTCACCTTGCGGGATTTTGTCTGGAAGTACTCGGCTCTCAGCACTCGCATTCGGAGGAACAGTACGGGATTTCAGGAGATGGTCTACATGACAGTAACGCGTCTGGGAGCCCACTCTTACCATGTAGGTCCTGGGACCGAGACTCCTCGCGACAATTCCAGGGATCCATTTCTCTACTTTGGACCCTCTGAAATTTCTCACCTGGACCTTCTCACCCTTAGAAAATTCGCGTAGTTTCACACCTTGACTGTCATGGAACTGTTTCTGTTTTTCCTGGTGATTCTCTACCGTTTTTGTCAAATTTGGTTTCAGCAAAGAGAATCTGGTTCTCAGTTGGCGCTTCAGAAATAGTTCAGCTGGCGGAACACCAGTTACAGCATGAGGAGTTGTCCGGTAGTTTAACAAAAAATTTGCCAGTCTCTGGTTCAGTGACAAATGTCGTTTGTTAAACTCTGCTTCCAGAACTTGTTTCTCGAGAGCCCGTTTCAGGATCTGGACTGAACGCTCCGCTTGCCCATTACTTTGTGGGTGATAGGGGGGGACAAGTGTGTGTTTTATTCCATTTAGCTTCATGAATTGTTCCATTTCGGCGGATCCGAACTGGGGTCCTTTATCGGAAACTATTTCCTCTGGAAGTCCATGGGAAGCGAACAGATTTCTGAGTACTTCAATGGTTTTTGTTGAAGTTGTAGAAGTCATGGACTTCACCTCCGGCCATTTAGAGAAACTGCCCACCACAACCAGGAACATTTGGTTATTTTTCTCTGCAAAATCCAAATGTACACGTTCCCAAATTCGGGATGGAAACCGCCATGGATGAAGTGGTGCTTCTGCAGGGGCATTTCGAACCAACTGACAAACGTCGCAGCCATTGACAATGTTCTCAATTTCCTGGTCAATTCCAGGAAACCACAGGTAAGTCCTGGCCATAGCCTTCATCCTCACAATTCCTGGATGGTTCTCATGGAGTTCATACAGGAGACGGTCTTGGTACTTCGGAGGAATCACCACTCTCATACCCCAGAGCAGACATCCTTGGTCAACAGACAGCTGTTCCTTTCTTCGAGCGTACGGCGTCAAGGCGGGATCCTGCTGGAAGTTCATCCATCCATTGAGTGGGTTTTCCAGAACCTTGGATAAAATGGGATCCTTCCGGGTTTCCTCACTGATGTCTTTCGCCGACACCGGTAAATCTTCAAGATTTGTCAAGTAGTTGATCTTGGCTTCAGATGCTAGTTTTGAATCCTCCCATGGTAACCGCGAGAGAGCATCGGCATTCGCATGGTCTGCTGACTTGCGATATCTGATTTCGAACTGGTGTGCTTGCAGAATCAACTACCATCTCTGCAGTCGCAGTGTAGCTAAGGTCGGTACACCCGTTTTGGGTTCAAAGATTTTGGTCAGTGGTTGGTGGTCTGTGATTAGCGTGAACTTTCTCCCATATACATATTTGTGGAACTTGCGCACACCAAAAATGATGGCAAGGCTCCCCCTTTCAATTTGTGCATAGTTTTTCTCACTGTCCGTTAATGTTCGTGATGCAAAAGCAATCAGCCGCTCTTCTCCATTCTCCATGATGTGTGAAATGACAGCACCAATGCCGTAAGGAGAAGCATCACACGCTAAGCTCATGGGTTTCGCTGGATCATAGTGCACAAGCACGTTGCTCTCCAAAAGTTGCTGTTTTGCCGATTTGAAGGCTTGAGCACACTCGTCAGTCCATTTCCATTTCACACCAGCCTTCAAGAGATCATGTAGTGGTTTCAATTTTGTTGACAAGTTTGGTAGGAATTTTCCATAGTAATTCAGTAGACCAAGGAACAACCTCAGTTCCATGAGGTTCTGGAGCATTGACAATGGCCTCAACTTTCTCTTCAGTTGGATGTAGACCGTCTTGGTCCACACGATGCCCAAGATATTCGACACTCTCTTGGAGAAATCTGCATTTCACCACTTTAGCCTTCACACCATGATCTGCTAATCGCTTGAGGATTTTTTCTAGAGTTTCCAAGTGTTCTTTTTCAGTCCTACCGGTGATCAGGATATCGTCCTGGAAACAAACAACATTATCAATCCCAGCTAGCACTTTATCCATGACCGACTGGAAAATGGCTGGGGCACTGCTAACACCATAGGATAGGCGCTGATACTGGTACAACCCCCTGTGGGTGTTGATGGTCAGGTATTGTTTCGAGTTTTCATCCATCTCAATCTGCTGATAAGCAGCAGATAAATCAATCTTGCTGAAAAACTTTCCACCTGACAAAGTGGAAAACAAATCCTCGGCTGTTGGGAGTGGATACTGCTCCTCTGCTACGCTTTGATTTATTGTCACTTTATAGTCCCCGCAGATACGAACAGATTTATCTGCCTTTGGCACAACAACAATTGGAGAAGCCCAATCACTATGTTCCACTTTCTTGACCACACCAGTGCTCTCCAGGTGGTCTAATTCCTTCTCGGCTTCCTCGCGAAGAGCGTAAGGAATAGGTCTCCGCTTACAATAGATGGGAGTGGCATCTGGCTTCACTCTTATTGTGGCCTTGAAACCCTTGATAGTTCCCAATCCCGGACTGAACACTTCATCGTGATTTTCAAGCATCGTTTCAAGCGGTGATTTTTGTCCAACAGCAAAAATCTCGGCCCAGTTCAACCTGATCTGATGCATCCAATTTCGGCCAAACAAAGGTGGTCTATCACCTTCCACAATCACTAATGGTAGTTGAGCAGATTGCTGACCATAGCTGACTGGAACATGCACCTCTCCCACAACAGGAATTCTATCACCAGTGTAGGCTTTCAGCCTAGTAGAAATGTCCTTTACAGGAATATGAGAGAAGTGTTGTCGATACAATCTCTCAGGTAAAACAAACTGTTGCAGCGGTATCAACAGTGAATTTCACAGGTGTTTTGTCCAGTAGAACATCAACAGTTATTTCATCTGTTACCTTGTCTGACTGTGCAGAATAAATGGCGTACAATGTTGTGTCGTCATCAGACTCTGTATCATGGCTCTCTACCAAATGAGCCCTTCCTGGCTGCTGGTCTGATTTTCTTTTCATACAAACTCTGGAAATATGGCCGACAGTTTTACAGTTGTAACAATTTGCAGATTTGTGCCAACACGAATTTGAGTTGTGATTCCCACCACATCTGAAACAAGCAGGCTTACTGTTAGCTCTAGGCTGATTTGTAGACTGCGTGTTTTGACCAGTAAAACGCTTACGTGGTGGTTTACCTTGAGAACTTACCACACGATTCACTTGTTGACGCTGTGTTTTCAATGACTGCGTGTTCTCAGCTGCCATTTCCATCGCTAGAGCTATATCAGTTGCTCTCTCCCAGGTTAGCTCTTTCTCAGCCAGCAATTTGCGTTGAATAATTTCATTTCGGAGGCCCCAAACAAGTTTATCTCTTAATGTGTCCTTAAGTGAGTGTCCATAATCACATGTTTTGCTCAGCTTCTTCAAGGAAACAATAAACTCTGCCACAGTTTCTGTGTCACCTTGTGTTTTCTTATTGAATTTAAACCGTTCTGCTATGACATTTCGCTGCGGTTTGTAATATTCTGCCAACAATCCAGTCAGTTCATCATACGTTTTGTCAGAAACATCATCTGGAATCACTAGTGAGGTCAAAAGTTCAAAAGCTTGAGATCCTATTGTGGCCAAGAAAACATTTTTTGTTTCTCCCTTTTGACCTCATTTGCTGCCATCCATATTTCTACTCGCTTCTGGTAGTTTGCCCAATCCTCATTACTGGAATTAAATTCCGAAACATGTCCAATCAATGCAGCTGCCATGCTGGAGAGATGTACGTTAAATAAATGTTTTGTTTAACACAGTATGTCCGTTCAAGTAATTTGAGACCAATGTTCATTCCTTCCAATTTCACACTTGGCCCCGAACTCCTATTTTGTTCACTACTCAGTCAAAATCCTGGCAAAGCACTGTGGTATCAAACAGCACCTAGTTTTCGTGTATAGTATTTCCGTAGATACAAAAGCATGAATACAGCATTCAATATTTCGTTCAAACCAATGTTGCGAAATGTACATGTATCTCAGTTTTCTTTTACGTGCGTTACAGTTCCATATTTCGTGGTAAAATACAAAGTTTTTCATTTACCGACGTTTACTCACTGTGTCTCCTTTGAAGGGGTTCAACTACAGCCGCCAAGCAAATACACAGGAAACGGCGGGATCCTAGAACACTGCGACAGTTTATATTTCAGTTCCAACAACAACAACCAATGTTGTATAGATGCACGTGGTGCAGCAAACTTCGATGAAAAGTGCACAATTTATGCACAAATGTTTCACAAAAAGTTGAACAACGAGGTCCGTGTCGTTTAAAGATTTTCTTTAACAGTTCTTTGTCACAGAAAAATATCTCCTGCTCGTCGCCAATGTAATGTATGCTGCGTGGGTTATAGACAAACAACTGAACACATCGCCATCTTGGATAGCTAAATAATATATAGCCCTCAAGAGTATGAGGGCTATAGGTCGGCCCCAGTCACCTCCAGCGAGGGTTTTAGATAATTTTATTACGAATCACCCACCTCTGAAACTGCCGTACATCTAACCTCTATCCCCTCCTGCGTCTGAATTTTCCAGTCGTAAACTTCAACTCTCTGCGCCGCCATGTTGGTGACGTCACTGTATATGGTTAACATGGCGCGTTTAAAGTGGAATTCGACTGGAAAATTCAGACGGCGATATATTCGTTACTATTTCACAATAGTGCTCAAGATTTTAAAATAGTGGGCAGGAGGGGATAGAGATTAGATGTACGGCAGTTTTCAGAGGTGGGTGATTCGTAATAAAATTATCTAAAACCCTCGCTGGAGGTGACTGGGGCCGACCTATAGCCCTCATACTCTTGAGGGCTATATATTATTTAGCTACATCTTGGAACTAGGATATTGCGCAATGCTTTATAACAGACATGTTATATTCCAGAGGGAGTTATCTCCCATGGACCGACAACACCTTTGAAGGTAGGCGGGTGTATGTTGGTGTAAATATACTACAAGTGTGTATCACTATCCTAGCATGCATAGGTATATGATAAATTCCGGATCACTATGGATCATTCCGAATCGCGTCTGTCTCACTCCTGAGCGAGATAGAAGAAGACATATGTATGCGTTTCCCTCTGTTAAACTACGAAGGTCCATATTTTCGTAACAGTTGATATGGGTTGTGCCTGAATTATCATATGATCAAACATTGTTGTATCCCCTATCTTATATCCCTGATCTTGCTCCTTCTGCGATTAAACCCTAATTAATACTAATATGCAAGCTTATGTACCTATATCACCCGACTTCCATTCAACTTTGCAATCAGTTCAAGTAATTAGAGAAAGTCAACAACGGTTCTGTCCGTTAGCTGTGGAATCATCTTGTTGTTAACCCGATGGACAGCTCTGTCCCCTGTCGTTGTTTCATCCTTACATCACTTTTATACTACAGGTTAAAGTGGCTATGTATAACAACGGTCGTGAGGTGGCATACGTCATATTTGATGGCCATAATACAGATAAGCTGAACTGGTTCACCAAGGCTCGCATCCTCTCATCCACCTATACCGACATGATCACCGCTCCTTCCGATATTTTCAGTCTTGCTGGGTAAGTATATCTTCGCGAAGCCAGTCAAATGAAATCTAGACAGAGATTTTCATGGTCCTGTCTGTTCGGGTAATCGCATTTGCTTCTATATGCCGATGGCCGAGCTAGACATCGATAACCGACCAGCCTTAACGCCAATACATTCCCTGCCATATTTAGTTGAGCTATCTCAGAATCCAAATGAGTTCGTTGAAAAGAGAGTGTACTAATAACTTTATAAAGTTAACAGCCCTTCCGTCCACGGTTGTATGTGAAGAAGCTCACTGTTTGTTCGTTTTATGGAGAATCTCACGTAGGAGTCTTAAACAGTACGCAACATATTCAACTGTTCAATAAACCTTTAAAAAGTTTTTTTTCTCCTCGTTTACCTTAAAGTATTGTATTTAACACCCAACACATAACACGTCCGAACCAACAAGCGAATTAAAATGTGTTCTCTTTCTTTGGAGACACGCATACATTCTTGAGTTATATAATCGTATTTGAACCGAAAAGATATAGGCAAATTATCCGAGAACACTCCCTCTTCACGTTTTCCATGGTTTAACCAGAGAGACGATCACGGGTCGACAGTTCTACATGAACAGTAAGACTGACGGGTGTGATGGTTTCGGTTGGATGGTAGTGGTCAACAAACATACGTGTTCCTGGGAGGCCAGTGTCCAGACACCCGCCTTCTTGTACGCACCGGGAGACTCCATGTCCCACTGGACAAAAAGTACGATTATTCTTAGAATATATTAAAGGTGAAATGCAAAGGTTGCAATTTTCTAATAGTGTTGGGCTGCTTATTTGTTAATATTTAAATCGACCAATGCGAGAAATACTTTGTGTTAAATTCTGTTATATTGAGTATGCAAAGATAACACAGATCTCGTCCTGAAATATTAATTAAATCATAGAATGGGAAAATAACTGACAACATTATTATTTGTAATGTGGAGAAATCCACCCCTTGACCTTTGGTCTCTAGTATTGACGGTGGTGCTGGTCTCTGGTGGTGGGCGAAGGGTCACTGCTGGTGACGTCACCATGGTCAGGTCTGGGACTGTGGTAGGGTTACGGTGCAAGCATGTGGTCAAAATTGGGAACTCCCCATATACTTACCTTAGATTAGGTATCCAGGAAAATAAAATTTCCAGTGGGCGGAGTCATGACATGCCTGCCGGTTAAGTTCTACCGTGCTAAAAATACCACTTCCCTGATTGGCTAGGCGAAAGTGGAGCCGCATGGAACCGGTTTGAACCAGCCGTACTGAAAATAGCCCCGGACGCATTAGTCAAAAGACGCGGTGACTGGTGGAGCAATAAACGTGTTGGAATCGGGAAGCATTAGTAATAATGGTCCATGATGAGACGATCGTGCTACCTGCTCGCAATCGGTTACGCGCCTTGATGCCTTACGACTTCATCAGCGGAATCAACATTGAGGTCTTCAGACGTGCTATAACAAAAATGAAAATGAAGGTATTGCAAATCGGTTTTTTCAAATACTCGCGATTTTATTTTTCGGTAGTCACAATTGTATCGTATTTTCTACGCGTTTTTCCAAACGGTTGGAAAAACTGGAAAAAGAAAAGGCTACATGTATCATCCACGGAAGCACTGAACATTCTTTTAAAATGCGAAAAACAGCTGTTCGGAGGGGGAGGGGGTGGGTTAATGTCACACTCAAGAATATTTCGCTCATATGGTGCCAACCAGTTTGAATAGTGGAGGAAGTCGGAGTACCCGGAGAGAATCACCGCCCGTCGGCAAGTAACTAGCAAACTTTCACACATGCATCAGCGGGGTTCGAACACAGGAGCTGTTTGATGTGAAGTTAGGGTAAGATCACTATCTAGAACGTATCATCATAGACGTGCACGAAGACCTCTGGGCTGAAGAAGCCACGCATGACATGCGACATGGTCCGAATGAAGAACACTGTGTCCACTCATCTTACTTATAAGTGAAAAATCCGAGGTCTGATCGAAGTTCGATGTTTTGATCCACCCCTGTCGAGACAGAGCCTAGAGCATTCACGTGTATTTTTTAGCATGACAGTTGAAACCGGTTTCAACAGGTCACATTTGGACTACCCAATCAGAATAATGCTATTTTCAGTACGGTTGGTCTAAACCGGTTCTTCTGAGCACCTGCGCGCCTTTATTTCGCTCCTTGTTCGACCCCGTCTGCTCTTCGCTTGACCCTTTCGCTCATCTATTGAGTCTTTCCGCATCTCTTGACCCTTTTGTTCTTCTCTTGACCCTATCCTCTGCTCCCTATTCACTGATCATGATTATCGAGCCTGTTTTACAGCTTCACTCACTCCTGATCTTATATCCCTGATCTTCTATCCCTTATCTTATATCTCTGATCTTGCTCCTTCTGCGACCCAAACTCTAACTAGTATGCTTATGTACCTATATCACCCGACTTCAACTCAACTTTCCAATCAGTTCAAGTAAGTGGAGAAAGTCAACAACGGTTTTGTCCGTTAGTTGTGGAACACCTATAGTGCGTAACCTTATAGTGTGGAATCATCTTGTTGTTAATCAGAACAGCTCTTGTGTTCGAGCCCTGCTGATGCACGTATGAAAGCACCTGCGTGTCATTATGGATGAACACCTGCTTGCACCCCATGACCCCTCGCACAGTGGATAAGTCTACCCCCTGAATACGAACTGTATGTGCGTAGTGACCCTGGGTAAGTTTTGAGAATTTCCCGTGTTGAACACCTGCATGCACTCCATGCCCCACTGCAGGTCCAGACCTGTCCATGGTGACCGGATGTAGCCTTTCGCCCTTCACCACATGCCACCACTACCACCACAGTCAGATATCATAGGTTCGCGGTTATTTCTCCTTTATATACTGCTCTCATTGGGAATCAAATATGTATTACCCCAAATAGACGGCAAAGGAATAAAACGGAATTTTGATTTTATCTAGCAAGACCCAAGGAGGCCAGTGTGTTCGCTATCCTGATACAAGGCACCAGTGAGTATTTGCTTATCTTATCTTCCATTTTCCTTCCCAACATTGCTGTCGAGTTGGATGTGTATTTTGTTCATGACGGTGTTCAGACTAAGTGAATAACTCAGCGTCATAATTCTCAAACGATACGAAGCAGTACATCTACGCTATTGGGCGAAGACGTTTCACGGTGTTGGCTTCGATTATTAAATTTTGTGTATTTGGTGTAAAAGAACAACGGTGCATTTTGTACCCTGCTGTGTCCGGAACTTTTAAATTATCAGCTAACAGCGTATATTAAGAAAACCCAGAGAATGAAAAAGCTAATATTTGGAGTGCCCGTAGTGATAATTTTCATATCTTGCCATGGATCACATAATACATTAAAACATTCAACGTTCTTCTTTTTAGATGTCTCTACTGTTGAAATGACGACGACCAGCCCGGATGTATCGACACATACTGGACTCGGTAAGTGAATTTTAACAAGCTATATAGTTGATTATTTCTCGTCACGGTATGTTAAATTCCCATGATAGTGGGATGAAATTGGCATTGCGCTAGAAATGCCGTTAATATTCTGGGCATACATGCCATAGTTTCATATGGTTGTTTTGTAAATGCATTCGCGATTGCTCTATACAATTTTATTCGTGGATTCATCAGCAAGTAAATCAAACCAAAAACAAGTGAATAAATCAACTGTGGGGAAAAATCGAGCAATTATATGATTTGCTCGATATTCAAAAATTTAATATCTTCTGGCAAGTCATTGTAAAGCTATGTCCAGCCAAACCACGTTAATCGTTCCTTAAGTTATTTCGTCTTTTTCATTGGATGAAACATCACAGAAGTATCATGTCCAGCTAATTTCATTGGCTTGCTTTCAGAGTCGATGTGTATCTACAAGGGTAACTTCCATAACGAGGGCGATCATTGGATAGACGGTTGTGCCTTTAACTGCACGTGTTTGGACGGGAGGACCGGGTACTATCGGTGCATTGATCTGTGAGTATGAAAGATCGCGAGAATCAACATTTGACTTCTACTTGTTCTAACATTTTTAGAAAGTTCAGTTTCCGAAAGCTTCAGACCTCCAGCTGCTTTCGTTATCAAGATATCAGCTCGTTTTGAAAATATAGCCATTCTCTGGACTACTGTTACGATAATTTTAGTTGCGTTTATCGTGATCCTATTATTTACAATTTAAAATCACTCAACTTTGAAAACGTATCTACTAATGCCCTACGTCTGGGTGCTTTTATAGATGTATCATGGATACCAATCCATAGTGCTAACTGTGTCCATATATTCGGATTTGATGCGTACGATTCATAATTTGATTTTTGTAAATGAAGAAAAATGATAACAAAAACGTGTTTTATGGACAAGTACCAAACTAAAACGAGCACTGTAATTCGCAAGTATCGTTTTGGTTGTTCATGTTTACAAAGACCCCCATCTGCAAGAACACTAAATCCGCCGATCTGCAAAAATAATATAATCGACAACTGCTAAGCCTTCGATTGATTCGACAGTCTTGCTCTGTCTTGTGATGTCAAACATAGGTAGTAATCTTTACATCCAAGTCTTCCGCCAATACTCCGTCTTACACTACCGACAAAAGATGTTCTCCAACGTCTTATCCACCGGATCAATACCGTTTGACAAATCGTCTGCAACGTCGTAAGATGTTGTTACTATAGTGTCTCCAACGTCTTGAGATTATCGCTCGTCGTCTTGAGATGATCGCGCTTGCGCAATCGTGTCGTCACCGCTGAACTCCGCTGAATCCACTTAGCCAGAACCCCCATTTGCTATCTACTCTTGTGCTTTTATTCAGCTGTGTTAAATGGAAAGAATTCAAATTCTACAGAAATATATCTGGACCAACTTTGAACAAATGCGGTCACTATATATGCTGTAAGAGGGGTGTTCGAACTTTAAAAGTCATGAAATACCAGAAAACTCATAAATGCATCAAATGCAAATTGGGTTTATACCTACCTTTCTCATATCCATTAAATTTCCATTTTTGAAAGCTCCACTCCTAGGTAGCTAAGTTCTGTTTTTTAATTATCACAATCACCCTCCGTGTCGGCTAGGGTGTGAAGTGTCAAGTGTCTCTCGTTTCAGCTGCCCAACGTACACGAGTTTGCCGGAAGGTTATACCCTGGTCAAGAGCCCTGGTCAATGCTGTGCTGTCCCCGTTTCTGGTAGCGGAGGGACGCAGTCAAGCTGTAAGCCACGCATATCTATATCACGGAGCACAAATGACAATTTGTCGAAATGCCTTTAAAAAACAAATGTGTGTAATTTATTCTTGCAACTCAAGTAGCATAATATTAAGGTACCTGTGGTAGGCCCTATATGACGCCAGGCCTGTTGTATTGAGATTTCATAACACCAAATCTGGTGTGTTGAGATTGGATGATGTGGAGTAATCTGCTATAAGACTAGAGAGTTACCTCCCTGGGGAGAGCTCGTGGAAAAGCTTCCCGCCTGTAACAGAACGTGTTGGAGTTGAGTAAAGTTAATGTCGTTTGAAACCCAGGTCTGAGAGTTATTTACTTATCGGACAATACTACATGGTGTCAGAAGTGGTTCCTTACTGAACACAGTGGAAAACGGACATATCTCCGCGAGAAAAGCTTGTCATAATCGGATGTTCGTCACGTTGGGCTGTAGACGAAAACTGGACACTCAATGACAGTTAAGTGTTATTTCTCAAGTTTTCTACTGGAATTTGATAACGTGTGTGAAATAAACACACGGAAGTGTAGTGAGGAGCATTGAAACTCGTACAACTGAAATAAGCTGGGTGAATTCAGGTTATTTGGAGAAATTCCGTTTCCTGGACAAATCCCTTAGTAGTATATAATACACAGAATCATCTTTTTTTTTGTGGAGGTGCAGAAAAGTGACAGAAATTTTCCATAATGGCAACCTTTCAAGTCCAAGCTCCAGAACCATTTACATTTGATAAACCAGACGAGTGGGAGCGCTGGATCAGAAGATTTGACAGGTTTAGAATAGCATCCGGTCTCGAGGACGAAAGTGAAGTGAACCAAGTAAACACTTTGATTTATTCAATGGGAGATAAAGCTGATGATATTCTCACGGCAATAAATCTGTCTGATGACGACAAAAAGAAGTATGATCTCGTGAAAAACAGCTTTACAAATTATTTTGTGGTGAGAAGAAACACCATCTTTGAGAGAGCCAAGTTCAATCAACGGAAACAAGAGCCTGGTGAAAGTGTTGAAAATTTTATTACATCACTGCACACATTGGTGGAACATTGTGGTTATGGCGTTCTACATGACGAAATGATTCGTGACCGCCTTGTCGTGGGGCTCCAGGATGCACGACTATCCGAGAAACTGCAGCTTGACCCAGATCTGACTCTTACCAAAGCAGTTAACCTGGCTCGACAGAATGAGGCGGTGAAGAAACAACAGTCTGTTGTTCGATCAGAGATGCAAGAGGCATCATCTGAAGTTGATGCCGTACATAAATATGGTAACCAGCGTTCCAAATTTAGGGATTATCGAACCACCCACCAACAACATCCTAAGAAGTTGGGTGAAGCCAGGAAACAAAATGTTAAGCAGAATCGTTGTTCACGATGTGGGAGATTTCCCCACAGAGAAGGTCAGAAATGTCCGGCCTTACACGCCATATGCAACAAATGTTCCAAGAAGGGACATTATGAGGTAATGTGCCATTCTGCCTCAGTGAATGAACTGCAGCAGGACAATGAATCTGATTATGACTATTTTCTTGGATCCGTGGAGTCAAATCGCCGGGATACCCCATGGACAGTTGACTTACAAGTAGGGGCTGCTACAATCAACTTCAAAATTGATACGGGGGCAGATGTAACTGTAATTCCGGAAGCAGAACTTCGAAACATCCACATCCAGTCACTGGAGAACACAGATAAGAGGTTGTACGGCCCTGGGAAATCCAATTTGGAGGTGATGGGAAAATT
>JAVTVY010056192.1:0-29867 GCA_036873755.1 Hanleya hanleyi | reverse complement strand
AGTACTACATTTGTAATGAGTATTCTATGGATTATTCCATATTGGAAGTACTGCAGTTTAACTTCCGTAGCCGTACCCCACAACATGTTATAACTGTTCTTCCAGTTGTATATCAATGTTACTCCCGGCTTTTTCTCACTGAGATCTTGGTGAAACCAGATACCAAGGAGTTTAAAGCAACCCGGATCCCAGTTGATTCTGTAGTGTGAGCATAACTTCACTTGACAACGTTTTTTGCTACCTATCCAAATAATGATAGACATTCCGACGTTCAATTTTAAGCCTGAACAATTGACGAAGTCATTCAAAATACCCATAGACCTAGCCAGTGATTCTTTCGTCCCATCTTGAATAAGAGTGGTGTCGTCTGCATATTGCAAATTTGTTAGTTCTGAATTATTAATGCGGATTCCTTTTATGTCTGTGTCTTCTTTTATAGCCAATGATAAAACTTCAGCCACTAAAATAAAAATATACAGAGATATTGGGTCGCCCTGTCTACAACCTCTTTCTGACATCCTCTTTCTGACAGATATCCATTATTTGTTAGGCAGCTTTTATAACCAGATTGGAAAGTACGAATCCACTGCTTCCGCATTGTTCGAACTGTATTGCTAAGTGAAGAAACGTGCGCTGGGATGATGGGTAACCTTTCATTCCGGCCCGAGTTGAATAATTCTTACAGTGTGGGAAGGTTTTAAACAGCGCGAAATATAACTTGTTGACCAGCAGTGTATGCTCAAGACACTGAGTGGTGGCTTTTCATGTCCTTACTCCGATCCGAGCGGCATATTCTGTAGTCCTGAGAGTTGTTGAGTGAATATTTTCCCATAGCGTTGACTAATTATTCATAGATCACACACTCCTCATTAATTATAACATTGCAACAGGCAATTTCAATGCCAACGGCGCAGAGTTTGCACATTATACATTTGCTCAGAGTCCGTGGGTAATAGCTTCGAATAGTATATCATACATTTACATACACACACGGTGTATCGGCACAGTTGATATCCGAATAACATTGCATATCCAGACTAAGTAGTTATATATGCACGTTAGAGCCCTTACTCAAGCCTCCCAAATACTCATAGCCTCCCAAATAGCCACCGAGCGCTGTCATACGTCATTAATAATTTTTATTCGTATAAATTATTGCGTCTGGCTATTAATAAATTATATGCGTTATAATTTTACCTGAATATATATATTAAAGATCTACATATGGTATTATAAATAAATCTTCCGAATTTATACGTTAATCGTTTAAATAGTTTATATTCGAGGTTTCATACCGCTTTTACAAAAAGGTGATATTTCGATATATATTTTTATACGGGTTCATAGCAATAAACTCTACGAATCTGTACGTTAAGCGTTCATATATATTGTAGACTGTTAATTTTTTACAAATTGCACTTAGCATTAGCGAACACTCGGTATATTTGTATATTTAACCTCGCTATACGGTTAGAAGCCGGTCATGATACATAATTGTATTGATTTTAATACCTGTCAATGCGAAGGTGTGTGTGTTGTGGTAACAGGTGTGGTCGGATAACAGAAACCGCTCGGTCTGAGTATAAACGTGTGTTTCAATTATAACGTGTTGAACTCGATTGCAATTAGCATATGATAATATTGGGGGTTCGAATATTTATATGTACAGACCGATATCGCTTTAATTGGGGCAATTATACAATCACCGCATAGCGGGAGTTGAATGGACATATCGTGAGATAGATCATTATTTGAGAATTGTTTGTCGAAATATATATATATCTCTAATAGAATTCAACTTATAGCTTACTTCGGAATGGCGAATTTACTGAAAAATATCATCGAACCTAGAGAATCGTCCGTAAGTATTGTAATTTTATCGCGATCTACTCACGGATAATACCGACTTTGTCGATATAACGATGTACATAGCGAACGGTGTTGTAAATGTTTGATTATAACTGATTTGAATACAAGGGCTACGCACTTTTAATATTCCAACTCTATATTTTTTTATAGGCTAACAACTCTACGTGGGCCGGATTCGTACGAGAAAATGCGGACATTTTAGGTAGTTCCGGTTGGCCTAGTTTGGAGACTGTATTCGCCGTAGATGGGGTCGTTGAAACACGACCCGTTTATAATGGGGATGATTGGAATGTGGGTATAAGAAGTCCAACGACCATGCTCCTAAATAATTCCCCTTCACTTCCGGAGATTAAAACACGTAAATGTGTAGAAGGATTATCCCGTTTATTCGCGCCCCGAGTTTGCAAAAGCTGTAATCGGCCATTAAGCGTCGAAGTTTGCGGAAAATGCCGCGTTAGTTTATGCCGAGATTGCGCGTGTTTTACCCGACAGGTGTCATTCGGGGTTTTTATGTGTCCGAGCTGTTGTAGTTGTCAGGTTTGATCACCATGGTAGCCAAAAGTTTGACCTGAAGTACATATATTGTTACCATTACTACCGGAACTGGAAAATTCGTCCCCATGGATAATACTTCCGCCCGCATGGTAATACAATCTTCCACATGTCGTGGGGACTGAGACTAATACTGTACAAACGACCGTATATGACCACACACACACACACACACACACACACACACTCCAAGAAAAGTCCTGAAAAGTCGAATAAAGTCTAAGAAAAGTCCTAAAAAGTCCCCCACACACACACACACACACACGCCATGAAAAGTCCTAAAAAGTCCAAGAAAGTTCAAGAAAAGTCCTAAAAAGTCCCTCACAGTAACCGACCATTGTCCGTATAAAGCGATATCGAAGCGACTCTGGACGGGGACTGAAAGAAAGAAGAACGCAACTTCGGTTGTTAAAGTTCAAAGTATATATTTATTTATACAAATGAATTTAGTAATGACAGTTTCAAAACGAAAATACAAACTGAGCAATCCTAGTACCCAAACGTCAATTTAATTTCCATAACCCTGTGAAAGAGCTGCGGATATATCGATAACGTATGTAACGGCACGCCCTGGTGGCGAAATCAACTAATCAACAGGTTTGATCGGTTGTTTTGTGTACTCGCGCGGTAAAAGTCTGTTAATTAAGAATTTACGCATCTCAACGGTAGATTCTTCGGCTTCATCGTTTGATAAGTCGTCTTCCTCACGCATTCGTTTCTTAGTCGCCATTACTTTCTGATGAATCGGGTGCTTCCGTAGTTCTCGCCATAACCTTCGATTACGGACGTAGATATTTCGGAACCTCGTCTGTATTCTGGGTAAAAGCTTGTCATATGCCATCTGATGCGCAATTGGTTCATCCATTCCACCTTCTTCGTAAACTTCCGCAAGATCGTTTATATCGGATTCATGATCATCAATCGCTTCATCCGCGAAGAGATCCCACAAACACTCGTCATCCTCGACGTCATCATTGTAACAGCAGTGGCATCATTATCGTCATCAGCATCATCCGTAACTTCTCCGTCATCATCTGTGTCGTCGTCACTACCTTTACTATCATCGCCATCATTCTCAACATCATTATCTTCGTCATCGGCGTCAGTAGCGGCGGTATCATTTTGATCATCATGGTAGCCAAAAGTTTGACCTGGAGTATATGTATTTTTACCATTTTTACCATGGACAATACTTCCGCTCGCATGGTGATACGACCTTCCGCATGGTAATACGACCTTCGAAGGCTCACTCACCGTCATCGTATAGGGTTGCTCTACTCTACTTGTTGGACCTATAGCAGGACTCGGTGGTGTAGCTTGTCTATGCATTAGACGCATATGTCTGAGCATACTATCGCGACGAGAGAGTATCTTATGACAGAACGGACATGAACTCGACATGGTTCCCGGTCAGAGGTAGGATACGGACTGAGACTAATACTGTACAAACGACCGTATACGACCACACACACACACACACACACATACATGTGAAAGGTGTCAACCGGGGACGCCTGCCACAATCCCTCTAAATGGGGACTTTGTTAATAAGGTACCAAGAGAGAAATGAACCTCAGATTCCAATAAAGGCAATCATAGAGACGCCCACTGGACCTTTGGATCCATCAAATTCTGAAATTTGCCAAAAGTGTTCAAGCTAGTCAAAGTGGGGACGCACACATTTCACACTCGCCGTGAAAGATGCTGCTAAAATGGGGACGCACTTCCGTCAAGTGTAGACTATCCAAGTGGGGACAAATCTTTAAAACCAACCAAATGGGGACATCATCAATAAATTTATTATTGCAAATGATATGTAGGCTAAATAGGGACATGTCAAGTGAACATATAACCAATTCTATCACACTTTGCTGTTTTATTACTACATGTAACGTTGAACACTTTTCATGGACGTCGCTGGACGCAGCCAGTTTCGAACTGGGTGACCCAGATCATAATAAACAAAACATTTGTCGATGTTATTGCAAAAAAGTAAATAAAATCGGATGTCCAATTCGCCACAATCTATATACATCTTTGTCAAATTGTAGGTATATCATAAACAGGGGCTTAGCGATACTGGTATTCGGAAACAAACAAGGTGCATAATTTGCTTCACCGGAAGTGCGCGCATCTGTCTTACAACAACACTGAGATACAACACATATCACGAATCGTTAGATTCTTGGTATGTGCTTTAGAATAGGTTAACCAGAAGACTATTCTGTGAAGTCATGTGACGCAGTCAGTATGTCGGCACCTCTTCCCACTTCCCTTATATGTGTTGTAATTTTTTCCTGTATATGGCGAGATTCTGCTGGTGGACGTTTCGTCCCTGAGGCCCGCCCCCTGTACAGACCTTTTGGTCTTTGATATATGTTGGCATTTTGTGGGAAGTTGATGCTGGGTCGACATCGGGCCTTACAGGCTAGTCTTTTGTGTTAAATGCCGTCATTTACATCTGACGACGACACAGCTCACCAATCTCCAATGTATGAGTTGTCACAGCGAAACAGCTCACCAATTACCAGTATACGACTTGTCAGAGCATTTCCATCATAGCTCTCTAGATTTGTATCTAATACCGCTTATGCCGGTGCTAGGGGCCGTGTGGTCATATCATCCAAGTTGCCACATGAACAGGTACAATAAAAGCGTACCTGAGATACAATACATATCACGAATCGTTAGATTCTTGGTATGTGCTTTAGAATAGGTTAACCAGAAGACTATTCTGTGAAGTCATGTGACGCAGTCAGTATGTCGGCACCTCTTCCCACTTCCCTTATATGCGTTGTAATTCAAATACGCGCGAGTGTTCCTTTCACGGCGAGCGTAGGAACTTAGCTGTTTTCTAAGCAGGCTCGGCAGGGATGGCATTTAGGTGTCTAGGATTAAAGACCCTAAAACGAGGGAATATTCGATGCCGCCGTTTACGTGGAATGTTCCCAGATGAAGTACGAATGGACTGTCCAAAGAAGGTAGGGTTTTCTTTACTAATTTAAGAACAATACCCAGTCTACTAAAATCGCGCGCCACAATACGTAATTGAACGGGCTTCTCTGCCTCTGCATCTCGTTGTTGTTTCACGCGATTTGTGGATACTAGGCTGAAGTTTCTGGTACAGGTCATTAATTTTGATGGAGGAAATATATATATGTGTTTGGAATTGACAGTAAGAATGCATTCGCATTGTTGCAGGCAGGATACAATTTCCGCCCCCAATTAGCATGCTGTTTGAAGTATGTTGATGTACACGATGAAATAAGTATTGAGCGACATATATTCAGTGCCCAGATAGAGCGGACTCATACAGAAAACCATAGACTTTCAATAGTTTATCTTTTAGCAATTGTTTGAATAACGGCACATAACGATGAAAGTTCACACTCGATCTAAGGCTCTCGCAATCTTGACAAATTAAACTTTCCGGAAAATGTGTAGTATATGCCACATCACGATACAGCGAAATAATACCTTTGGGGGACGTCATGGAAAGACCGTGACATTGTACCCACAATGTCTAGTTGTCGTTGTTGTTTTCCGTCTACCACTTTATCGAATGACAACGTTGAAGTATCAACAACTGAGTAATAAACTATTCCTCAAGGAAGATTGTTGTTGTTGTTGTCTTCTTGCATTTTCTTCTGATTTGCAGGAACATGGGGACAAACAAAATATCTGACTAGGTACGGTACGCCTATTGTTTCGTTTTCGGTTTATGTCCATCAAACAAGTGTTTCAAAGTAAATCAGAAAATTCAACTTACGTTCCGTACAATATTGCCCGCAGTCGAATCGTGTATTGTTCTTTCTTCAGTCTCGTTTTATCTCTCTTCGTTCGTTGTCACGTGACTAACTAATTCATGCGCAAACGGGGACCTGTGTGTATTGAGCAGATTTCTTCTCCACGGAGCGGGAAACACACGCATACACCTCGCGCTTGAATTTTGCTGCCTACATGTGGACGTATACCGTATTTACCTCATTTCACTAGAGAGTTCCAAAAACAGGCTTGGCTGCACGTTTCAAGCCTTAAGTCAAACGGGGACGTCTCCGTTTGGAGGGGGGTCCCCATTTGAAAGATGTGTATTCATGTCAATGTCCCCATTTGACACCTTTCACAAACGCACACACACACACACACACACACACACACACACACATATATATGACTCTTTTTTTTCTAATACTATATTTACCATACACAAAGGCAGTTTTTACTGTGATCATTTAATCTATATATATATATATATACATCATTCAAAGCTAAAAAGTGAAATGACTCTATTTGCCAACAGGGGGCGCTGTTGACCCTCGCATAAGTACCAGGTGTCAATACGACAGATAACGTCACAAATAGGTCAACAGCGCCCCCTGTTGGTAAATAGAGTCATTTCACTTTAGCCGAATGTGATGTATATATATATATATATATATATATATATAGATTAAATGATCACAGTAAAAACTGCCTTTGTGTATGGTAAATATAGTATTAGAAAAAAAGGTCATATATATATATGTGTGTGTGTGTGTGTGTGTGTGTTATTTGTACCGACTGTTTATCACTCGCTGTATTAAAAGTTGTCAGTAATAAAAAGGATGTGTTAGTTCACTTTACTCGTTTGTTAACCTTAGGTCATAGAAGGTTTCTTATACGGTGTTTACCACGAACCTTACAACCCGGCTGGTTTTACGATTGTTAATAATATTTATCAGGTCGCCAAAAAACGTGGGATATGTAGTTACCCGACCCTTACTAGTGTCGATCCGTATACATTACATAGTCGGGTCATGAAGTGTTTTAAATAAGGCCAGATGTACTTGTACAATGGCGGGTATTAATAATAATAGTGCGGGTGTTACTATCGGGTTACGTAACAGTCCGGAGTTATCTCCCACTAGTTCCAGTTTTTGTCACCAGGGCCACGAGTGGCCAATACGACAGATTACGTCACAAGAAGGTCAACAGCGCCCCCTGATGCCCATGGGACCGCAGATGCGCTTATGCGCAACCGATACATGCGATGGACAGTCAGAGTGTGTGTGTGTGTGTGTGTGTGTGCGCACGCGCACACGTGTGTGTTTGTGTGTGTGTGTGTGTGTGTGTGTGTGTGGTCGTATACGGTCGTTTGTACAGTATTAGTCTCAGTCCGTATCCTACCTCTGACCGGGAACCATGTCGAGTTCATGTCCGTTCTGTCATAAGATACTCTCTCGTCGCGATAGTATGCTCAGACATATGCGTCTAATGCATAGACAAGAGACACCACCGAGTCCTGCTATAGGTCCAACAAGTAGAGTAGAGCAACCCTATACGATGACGGTGAGTGAGCCTTCGAAGGTCGTATTACCATGCGGAAGGTCGTATCACCATGCGGGCGGAAGTATTGTCCATGGGGACGATTTTTCCAGTTCCGGTAGTAATGGTAAAAATACATATACTCCAGGTCAAACTTTTGGCTACCATGATGATCAAATTGATACCGCCGCTACTGACGCCGATGACGAAGATAATGATGTTGAGAATGATGGCGATGATAGTAAAGGTAGTGACGACGACACAGATGATGACGGAGAAGTTACGGAAGATGCTGATGACGATAATGATGACACTGCTGGTGACAATGATGACGTCGAGGATGACGAGTGTTTGTGGGATCTCTTCGCGGATGAAGCGATTGATGATCATGAATCCGATATAAACGATCTTGCGGAAGTTTACGAAGAAGGTGGAATGGATGAACCAATTGCGCATCAGATGGCATATGACAAGCTTTTACCCAGAATACAGACGAGGTTCCGAAATATCTACGTCCGTAATCTAAGGTTATGGCGAGAACTACGGAAGCACCCGATTCATCAGAAAGTAATGGCGACTAAGAAACGAATGCGTGAGGAAGACGACTTATCAAACGATGAAGCCGAAGAATCTGCCGTTGAGATGCGTAAATTCTTAATTAACAGACTTTTACCGCGCGAGTACACAAAACAACCGATCAAACCTGTTGATTAGTTGATTTCGCCACCAGGGCGTGCCGTTACATACGTTATCGATATATCCGCAGCTCTTTCACAGGGTTATGGAAATGAAATTGACGTTTGGGTACTAGGATTGCTCAGTTTGTATTTTCGTTTTGAAACTGTCATTACTAAATTCATTTGTATAAATAAATATATACTTTGAACTTTAACAACCGAAGTTGCGTTCTTCTTTCTTTCAGTCCCCGTCCAGAGTCGCTTCGATATCGCTTTATACGGACAATGGTCGGTTACTGTGAGGGACTTTTTAGGACTTTTCTTGAACTTTCTTGGACTTTTTAGGACTTTTCATGGCGTGTGTGTGTGTGTGTGTGTGTGTGTGTGTGGGTGTGTGTGTGTGTGAGGGACTTTTTAGGACTTTTCTTAGACTTTATTCGACTTTTCAGGACTTTTCTTGGAGTGTGTGTGTGTGTGTGTGTGTGCTCATATACGGTCGTTTGTACAGTATTAGTCTCAGTCCCCACGACATGTGGAAGATTGTATTACTATGCGGGCGGAAGTATTATCCATGGGGACGAATTTTCCAGTTCCGGTAGTAATGGTAAAAATATATGTACTTCAGGTCAAACTTTTGGCTACCATGGTGATCAAAACTGACAACTACAACAGCTCGGACACATAAAAGCCCTGAATGACACCTGTCGGGTAAAACACGCGCAATCTCGGCATAAACTAACGCGGCATTTTCCGCAAACTTCGACGCTTAATGGCTGATTACAGCTTTTGCAAACTCGGGGCGCGAATAAACGGGATAATCCTTCTACACATTTACGTGTTTTAATCTCCGGAAGTGAAGGGGAATTATTTAGGAGCATGGTCGTTGGACTTCTTATACCCACATTCCAATCATCCCCATTATAAACGGGTCGTGTTTCAACGACCCCATCTACGGCGAATACAGTCTCCAAACTAGGCCAACCGGAACTACCTAAAATGTCCGCATTTTCTCGTACGAATCCGGCCCACGTAGAGTTGTTAGCCTATAAAAAATATAGAGTTGGAATATTAAAAGTGCGTAGCCCTTGTATTCAAATCAGTTATAATCAAACATTTACAACACCGTTCGCTATGTACATCGTTATATCGACAAAGTCGGTATTATCCGCGAGTAGATCGCGATAAAATTATAATACTTACGGACGATTCTCTAGGTTCGATGATATTTTTCAGTAAATTCGCCATTCCGAAGTAAGCTATAAGTTGAATTCTATTAGAGATATATATATATTTCGACAAACAATTCTCAAATAATGATCTATCTCACGATATGTCCATTCAACTCCCGCTATACGGTGATTGTATAATTGCCCCAATTAAAGCGATATCGGTCTGTGCATATAAATATTCGAACCCCCAATATTATCATATGCTAATTGCAATCGAGTTCTACGCGTTATAATTGAAACACACGTTTATACTCAGACCGAGCGGTTTCTGTTATCCGACCACACCTGTTACCACAACACACACACCTTCGCATTGACAGGTATTAAAATCAATACAATTATGTATCATGACCGGCTTCTAACCGTATAGCGAGGTTAAATATACAAATATACCGAGTGTTCGCTAATGCAAAGTGCAATTTGTAAAAAATTAACAGTCTACAATATATATGAACGCTTAACGTACAGATTCGTAGAGTTTATTGCTATGAACCCGTATAAAAATATATATCGAAATATCACCTTTTTGTAAAAGCGGTATGAAACCTCGAATATAAACTATTTAAACGATTAACGTATAAATTCGGAAGATTTATTTATAATACCATATGTAGATCTTTAATATATATATTCAGGTAAAATTATAACGCATATAATTTATTAATAGCCAGACGCAATAATTTATACGAATAAAAATTATTAATGACGTATGACAGCGCTCGGTGGCTATTTGGGAGGCTATGAGTATTTGGGAGGCTTGAGTAAGGGCTCTAACGTGCATATATAACTACTAGACTACTCTCGTCTGGGATAATATTATCTCTCCCTTGCACACGGGTGGATAATTATCCCTGCTTCGATCTACTTAGTATTGTAAATACGAGCACAGTAGTGGGGAAATAGACTCGCCCGTATGGCAAGCCGTTTTACTTTTTATTCGGCATTTGCTGATATCATTAAATAGGAACAGGCATTAATAATTAGGCTTATTTTCACGTTCCGTCATATTTAATGATATCATCAAATGATTTGCTGATATCATGAAATGATTCGATGATATCATCAAATGATTTGCTAATATCACCAATTCAGTCGATTTACTGATATCACCAAATGATTTGATGATATCACCAAATGGTTTGATGATATCATTTTGATAAAGGAACAATGAATGATTCCAAAGGGAAGCTCAAGCCAGAACCCAACTGAATATTATATAATTTCATCTCTTAATTACTGGATTAACAAAAAAAAATTCTCGTCCGAGTACGATCGTCGGTTAAAGGTTTCGTTTTTTTTGCAAAAGGTTTCGTTTTTTTTGCAAAAGATTTAAATGTGGGATTTGAAAATCTGTCGGACATAGAACGACGTTTTATATTCATATTTTATATTAATGCAGTCATTTCACATATAGTATCATACGCGGTGAGGGGCGTTGTTTGATTCTTCAGCAACCAAGTCACGTGACCTGAATTATACTGGGATCTTGAAACACATCTTCGCATGGTCAAGGTTCCTTTTTAGCCAAAGGCGAGACATTGAGCATCTTGTCAAGCAAACCGCGTTCAGCCCACTTTCAGTGTTTTCCATACTGCAATTACCAGGCTTGTCAAATTGTGAAAAATAATCAATATCATTATTTTCTTCGAATCATTTCTTTTATATATACATTTACCCTTTGTATTATAAATTTTCACAATTTATTGAAAATATACGTATTCATCTACCATCAAATATCCCACAAGCCAGACAACTGTGAGGTTTTGCACTTATAGACTTCCACTTAGGGAGCCACACAACAAAACTCCCACCCAGAGAGCTCCAGAAAAGATTAATTCACACAAACAAACATACAGAACAATAATGACAGTTGTGAAAAGTTTTACAAATAGCCCGCGCTATATATTAATAATTAAGTGCTTTCGAAGACTCAAAAGCCCCGTATGACAATGTTATATTCAATACAGCGCCATCTATATGCACGAGGAAAATGGTGATCGTAGGACAAAAAACCACGCGAACAGCGAAAATCTGACGAATCAACTCAAAATTTCAGCACGCACAGATGCCAAAAACGTTCACGAAAAATACTACACAAGAAATCTGGAATAATATCAGCTTTAAAACACAGAAATACTCAAAATAATAGACGAAATTGCAAGTGCAAATGACTCAATCTGACCATATCCGGGCCTGTGTCCCCTACAAAATATATGTAAATATGAAGTTATAATTATATGCATAACCATTATTCCTATGTATATATATATATCTTTTTTTTTCAATTTCTTTCAATATCCCCATCGTATCTATATAACCGCCAACTGAACTGAAACACGCTATAGTTTTACACAAGGCAAAGAAGAATGGAAAAGGAAGAAGAAAAAAATGATCGAACTTTATATAGTCTGACTGAAGTGTTTATGATATAGAAACTCGAACGTGTATGCGGGTCAGTCAGGCTGAACCTTGTCGTACTACTTTCGGCTATAATCCTCAATCGTTTTTTTTTCAATCGCTTATATTTTCTCGATTAAAAAACGATTGAATCGCGATATCGCTTTTTATTCGCGAGAATTTTCTCGATTGAAAAACGATTGCCAACAGAAAAAAAACATTCGAACAGCGATCGCGAATGAATCGTTTATTTTGAAGAAATAAAACCATTCCCTCGCGCCTTGGAAAATCGCGACTTCGAGAAAATTTGACGAAATAAACGATTCATTCGCGAACGATAATTGGAAACGGTGCCTAAAGAACCAGAAATTAACAATAAAATCTATCAAACCTCTGGCATATACCTTACGCCAAACTTTACTAATAAATGACAAATAGAATCATGAATATAAGGGCATTCAAATAAATATACAGCAGGAAGGATAAACTTTTCCATCGCGGGTTATCGTCGTGCTTCTTCACTGGTTAGCTTTAGGGAAGGGGATAAGGCATAGCAGCACATACAACAATAAATTAATCTCTATGACCCTTTTATGACCCGTAACAGGAGACCAGGCTCTTACGATAAACACAGAACTAACCAAGCCTCAACAAAGTCTTTTATCTTTATATGATGTGGTTACTGTAATCAAATAGTACTAAAGTCGATACAGATTGGAACAGTTGTGTGACATTATTTATCTAAGCAAGTCCCCTGTAAATTCAGTATGATCTCAAGCGCTGATCTCAGCAAATATTTGTTGATATCAATAAATATTTGATGATATCAGTAAAAAATTCTATGATATCAGTAAATATTTGATGATAACACCAAATACTGAATGAAAAGTAAAACGGCTTGCCATAGCCCCGCGAGTATCTTCACAATATTACATTATATGAGAATTATAGCTGTAAACGCTTCACACATTTATATAGCATTGTTTTTACCACCAATGAGCCTGTTAATTCGCCTCTCGGGCCTGCGCCGTGGGGTAGAGGCCGCCGAGCGCGGAGGTCGACGCCGCTGGGCCATGGATCCACGACTGCTTGTCGAAAGCAGCCATACCTCGCCATATGAGTCTACTATCAACGGCAATAAATCGCCATCAGTAACATAACGAGCAGGAGAGCTCGTGACTGCTTCCTATCCTTTCCTTCAGATTCGCCCACAGTCAATTATGAAAAGGAGAGCTCGGGAGGAATTCCTGTGCCTAGACATCTTACTGCTGTAGAGTTACAGTAGTATATAAAGGGTATATGAGGGAAATATGATGGCGTGTGGGGATATTTCATTCCATTATCTTAAAGGTAAAGGTAACGTATAACTGATAGAGTAGGGTTCTCTATTTCAGGTTTTTGTACGCTACTGAATTATGTATCTCCAGTGCACTTTTACCAGAATATAGGTTTATTGTTTTATTGTATTACAAGCGTCTAGTCCGTCATTCATAATCCAGCCGTCGTCCATTAGAGAATATCCGCGTCCATAATCCAAAGACCTATTCCATATTCCATATAACAGTTTTAGCATCAAATTCAAAAAGAAAATCACATTATACATAAACATAGTCTTGTTTCCTGCAAGAGAGAAGCGGTCAACAGTTTTCAATGATGCCGGAAAGACATCATGATGTTCCAAAAATATCAAATCCATATCGCTGATCAGTATTCTTAATCCATAATATTCGTTGTAAAGTCGTCATCTAAAGAATGATGGATCTCAGCCACGCTTTGATTGTGAGTGTTCATATGAGTACCATGAGGATCTTGAAGTACGGGTTAAGCGGAATTAGACTTTGGTGGCCTCTACATGTCCTCCTTTCCCACCTCTTCGATCCAGATAAGATGACGGGTTGTATTGAATGTCCCTAGTTGGCCAGGATCCGTGCACGAGACTGTTCAATACAGCCTGACAATTTGTTGTCGAATAACTATAGGCCACGGCATTTGGACATCCCATTAATACTGGGACGTTTATACCGCTCGAGCGTTTCAGCGATAATATCCTCAGATATTCGCGTACATAACATGCTGTTGTTACGAAAGACAATCTAAATTGTATCTTCAGTTACCGGGTAATATTTCATTCAGTGATCTTGGAAATTAGAGTTTTTCATTTCTGTACATACTTCATAGAAATTCTTATTTACATCTTTAATTGGTAATATATTTAATACAGACATCTTGGAAATTATACCATACCATTTCTGATTATCAACTGTATATTATTAAACCACATGTGTGCACAATAGGAACCCCAATTATAGGGGCATTATGCATGGCATATATATGTGTCTTCAGGCCTACTGGATCAAGGAGAATTCAGTGAAATTCGACAACAGCTGGACAACTGTCGCCTTCTCAAACATTCCCTTCAGACACGTTCTGTTTATGTGGCACACATGTCACAATTTCGACCTTATAAAAAGCAGCGGTAAATTAAAAACTTGAAAGGTGTTATCAACACGTTTCCGAGGCGTATCTACCTGATCTGAATTCTCGTACTCCAGACAAGGTTCGCGCACGTGAGTATACAATACACAGTAGACCCTCCATGCCCCCAGTTCCCAAAATACTGGAGGTTCATAATAAGTTTCTCACCAAACTCTTGCAACAGTATATATTCTTGCCCCTTATCTCGGAGCAGTGTTCAAGTCCAAATGATGAATGTCGAAAGTAAATTTCCTGCCTCTCCTCTCCCAGTGTTTGAATAAATTTCTCGCAGCTACTAGCTGTCGCAACGTTTGAGTCCGAAAGAAAACATTGGTCGTGATCGACGATGACGATCGACAATAAATGTCTTGCCCTCACTCTCGCAGTGTTTTAGTCGGAAGGAAAACCTTGGTCCTGGTTGACAATGACGTTCGACAATAAATTCCCCGCCACTTCTCTCGCAGTGTTTGAATAAGTTTTCCACCACTGCTCTCGCAGTGTTTGAGCCCGAATAAAAACACTGGTCCTAGTCGACAATGACGATCGACAATAATTGTTTTGCCCCTACTCTCGCAGTGTTTGAGTGCGGGTAGAAAACCTTGGTTCTGGTCGACAATGACGGTCGACAATGAATTTCCCGCCACTTCTCTCGCAGTGTTTGAATAAGTTTTCCACCACTACTCTCGCAGTGTTTGAGCCCGAATAAGAACACTGGTCCTAGTCGACCAATTTCTTGCCCTCACTCTTGGTGTTTTTAGTCCGAAGGAAAACTTCGGTTCTTGCCCTTACTCGCGCAGTACGTGAGTTCGAAATAAGACATTAGTGCTGGTTGACAATGACGGTCGACAATAAATTTTCCGCCACTTCCCTAGCAGTGCTTGAATAAATTTCCCGACCTCAATTACTCTCGCAGTGTAAGTCCGAGCAGAAAACATTGGTCCTGGATGACAATGACGGTCGACAATAAATTTCCCGCCCTTGCTCTCGCAGTGTTTGGGTTCGAGGAAAAAACCTTGGTCCTGGTCGACAGTGACGGTGGACAATATATTTTTTTACCCTATTCTCGCAGTGTTGGAGTCCGAGCAGAAAACAAAGGTCGTGGATGACAATGACGATCGACAATAAATTTCGTGCCCCTACTCTCAAAGTGTTTGAATAAATTTCCCGCCACTACTCTCACAGTGTTTGAGTCGGAAGAAAAACATTGGTCCTGGTCGACAATGACGGTCGACAATAAACGTCTTGCCCCCATTCTCGCAGTGTTAATACATTCCCCGCCACTTCTCCCGCAGTGTTCGAATACATTTTCCGCCATTGCTCTCGCATTTTTTGGAGTCCGAGGAGAAAACCTTGGTCCTGATCGACAATGACGGTCGACAATAAATTTCTCGCCTCCTCTCTCGCAGTGTTGGGGTCCGAGCAGAAAACATTGGTCGTGGATGACAATGACGATCGACAATAAATTTCTTGCCCCTACTCTCACATTGTTTGAAAAAAATTCCCGCCACTACTCTCACAGTGTTTGAGTCGGAAGAAAAACATTGGTCCTGATCGACAATGACGGTCGGCAATAAATTTCTTGCCCTCATTCTCGCAGTGTTAATACATTCCCCGCCACTTCTCTCGCAGTGTTCGAATACATTTTCCGCCTTTGCTATCGCATTGTTGGAGTCCGAAGAAAAAACCTTGGTCCTGGTAGACAATGACGGCCGACCACAAATTTCCCTCCCTTAACCTCGCAGTGTTTGAGTGCGAGTAGAAAACCTTGGTCCCGGTCGACAATGACGGTCGACGATACATTTCTTGCCCTCACTCTCGTTGTTTTTAGTCCGGCGGAAAACTTTGGTACTTGCCCCTACTCGCGCAGTACATAAGTCCGAAATAAAACATTGACCCTGGTTGACAAGGACGGTCAACGATAAATTTCCCGCCCTTACTCGCACAGTGTTTGAGTCCGAGGAGAAAACCTTCGCCCTGGTTGACAATGACGCTCGACAATAAATTTCCCGCCACTTATCTTGCAGTGTTTGAATAAATTTTCCGCCACTACACTTGCAGAGTTTGAGTCCGAAGGAAAACTTGTTCTTGCCCCTACTCGTGCAGTACATAAGTCCGAAATAAAACAAAGGGCCTGATTGACAATGACGATCGACAAAAAATTTCCCACCCTTACTCTCGCAGTGTTTGAGTCCGAGGACAACACCTTGGTCCTGGCCGACAATAAATTTCTTGTCCCGACTCTCACAGTGTTAAAATAAATTTCCCTCCACTACTCTCGCAGTGTTTGAGTCGGAAGAAAAACATTGGTCCTGTTGACACTGACGGTCGACAATACATTTCTTTCCCATATTCTCGCAGTGTTACTAAATTCCCCACCACTTCTCTCGCAGTGTTCGAATAAATTTTCCGCCATTGCCCTCGCATTGTTGGAGTCCGAGGAGAAAACCTTGGTCCTGGTCGACAATGATGGTCGACAATAAATTTCTCGCCCTCTCTCTCGCAGTGTTGGTGTCTGAGCAGAAAACCATGGTCCTGGTTGAGAATGACGGTCGACAATAAATTTCTTGCCCTACTCTCGCAATGTTTGAGTCCGAGCAGAAAACATTGGTCCTGGTTGACAATGACGATCAACAATATATTTCCCGCCACTTCTCCTGCAGTGTTTGAATAAATTCCCAGCCACTACTCTCGCAGTGTTTGAGTCCGAAGAAAAACTTTGCTCCTGGTTGACAATGGCGGTCGAAAATAAATTTCTCGCCACTTCTCTCGCAGTGTTTGAATAAATTTCCCACCCTTACTCTCGCAGTGTTGGAGTGCGAGCAGAAAACCATGGTCCTGGTTAACAATGACGGTCGACAATAAAATTCTTGCCCCTACTCTAACAGTGTTTGTATAAATTTCCCGCCACTACTCCCACACTGTTTGAGTCCGAAGAGGAACCTTGCTCCTGGTTGACAATGGCGGTCGACAATAAATTTCTCGCCACTTCTCTCGCAGTGTTTGAATAAATTTCCCGCCCTTACTCTCGCAGTGTTGGAGTGCGAGCAGAAAACCTTGGTCCTGGTTGACAATGACGGCCGACGATAAATTTCTTGCCATCACTCTCAGACTTGTAGTCCGAAGGAAAACTGGTTCTTTCCCCGACTCATACAGTACAGAAGTCCGAAATAAAACATTGATCCTGACTGACAATGGCGGTCGACAATAAATTTCCCGTCCTTACTCCCGCAGTGTTTGAGTATGAGAGAAAACCTTGGTCCTGGTCGACAATGACGGTCGACAATAAATTGCTTGTCCTCACTCTCGGTGTTTTTAGTCCGAAGGAAACTTTGGTTCTTGCTCCTACTCGTACAGTAAATACGTCTGAAATAAAACATTTGTCCTGGTCGACAATAAATTTCTTGCCCTCACTCTTGCAGTGTTTTAGTCGTTAGGAAAACCTTGGTTCTGGTTGACAATGACGGTCGACAAAAAATCTCCTGTCACTCCTCTCGCAGCATTTAGAAAAAAAGTTCCCGTCACTCCTCTCGCAGTGTTTGAATAAATTCCAACACCCATTGTTGGCGGAAATGAATACTGTTGTAGTGCTTGTAGAATTATAATTACTGTAGCGAACTTGTGATCAGCCAATCGATATTTGAATAGAATTTAACCTGATGATGTAATTTACTGCAGCACTTTATCATGCTGCTGCCTCATTGGTGAGCTTGAATTTACTAACCAATTGTCCTAGGGGTTCTTTGATGTACAAACTAAACTCCTGGGGTAGGGAGGATGCAAGAAAATGTGTATCCAAATATTCATTTCAGCTCTGATATCAAATAGTTTTGAAATTAATTTTTACCCCTCAGCCTATGCTGCGGGGTCTTGTCGTCGGCATGTTCTTCCGCCATATTTTTCGTCAAATTATTTATACTAATATGCATTGGTCCTCCAATGCATCCAACATCCCACACTGAATTTATCATATTTTAATCTTTAACAGGCCACTGCTAAAGCATCTTCTGCATTCAATCAAATCTTTCAGGATGTTACATATCCATTTTCCATTCATTGTGTACATGCACAAATATACACTGACTAGAACTGTTCGGCTGAGGGGTTGTTGTACCTTTTAGGTGCTTTTTCATGTCGTATCTGCATTGCTAAGTTTAAATATTGTTCAGCACTTGTTCAACCAAGAAATACTATATGGGACTGTCATTCTAATGATACAGATATGACTTGATACATGTACCTGTAGTTCTGGCTCCCTAAAAATTCATACATATTGTACTTTTGAATAATAACTCTATTTCAATGACAGTTTCAAAAATAAGCTATTGTATTTGCATTACTAAGTTTATTTTAATGCTCAACATTTGTTAAGCCAAGAAATATTATATAAAGTTAGTGAGTGAACGCCATTACATGTAACTGATACACAGAGAGCTAAACTTCATTATTCTTAATTCTCATTGCATCCATTAATATCAGACTAGGTCGATCAAAATTGGTAAAACTAGGCACTGGATATTGGTCCATGAAACCAGCTGAATGGCATGATCAGATTATTTGTCCCTGAGCAGAATTAATTGAGACTAGTGTGGAGTAGTGGAGGAGAGGATTTTTTTTAGCCATTCGTAATCAGTGCTTTACAGATTTAGTCTGACATAATTCACAAGGCTCATTCCATAATATTAGATATGTCAGTTTGTGTAGTACTGTACATGCGACACATTCTACTGACCTGCCATCTTATTGTAGCGGCCACAGTTTGTAAGTGATTGTCAGTCAGCCACAGTTTAGCAGTGATTGTCAGCAAGCTGTGGCAGAAACCACTGGTTCAGATTCAACATGAGGGTGAGACTCACAAAACCCCTAGTCTTCCTCCAAGCAACTGAGTAATATGCCTAGAATGGGCAATAGATTAATACACAGCAAGGGAAATAATTTTTTGAAGGCTTGCAGAATACAAGTGGATAAATAAGTTCCAAAAAAATTGGTAGCTGTATTGAGCAAAGTTCTTCAGATTTAACTTGTTACAACTACACATCACAAAATCGGAGATATTTACATCCGAAAGGGGCATAAATCTATAGAATATGGGCCGATACAACTAATTTTTTGTCGGCATGCATCTAGACTACAACTGGATAAATACGAAGCTGCGCATCAGAAAACCCCTCGGCTCTGGGCGCCAGCCATTCTTAATGTATTCAATTTGAAACAAGACTTCAGGAACACCAAGCAGTCAGGTGACAAATATACAGATTATGAAAAATTTTGCCTTTAGAAATGGCCTCAAACGTTTCCGTCCAATCAGAGAAACCGGTATTCATTACATAAGTCTGTTGATGCATCGACGATGTATATCAAATTTTACATCGAGCATTTGAAAATTATCAGAGATAGAGATCATTAATGATTTCGCATAAATTAAAGATGGCCGCCCATCCTTCCCGCCACTCAGAGGAACTGATGTGGTTATTCATTGGAAGTCTCTTGATTCATCAATGCTGGATACCAAGTTTCATATAGAACACTGAAATGGTATCAAAGATATACATCATTAAAGATTTTGCATAAATTAAAGATGGCCACCAAGGTTTCCGCCCAATCAGAAACGCCAGAACTGCCATTCATCGTAAAGTCTATTGATGCATCGATGATATATACCAAATTTTACATCGAGCACTCGAACAGTCTCAGAGATAGAGATCATTAATGATTTCGCATAAATTAAAGATGGCCGCCAATCCTTCCCGCCACTCCGAGGAACTGATGTAGCTATACATTGCAGATCTCTTGATACATCAATGCTGTATACCAAGTTTCGTATAGAAGACTTGAACGGTTTCAGAGATATATATCGTTAAAGATTTTGCATAAATTAAAGATGGCCACCAAGGTTTTCACCGAATCAGGGAAACTGGTTTGGTCATTCCTTTGAAGTTTCTTGACGCATCGATGATCTATACCAAGTTTCACACTGAACAGAGAAATGGTATCTAAGATACACTAGATTAAAGATTTCGCATAAATTAAATATGGCCACCAAAGTTCCCAACCAATCTGGTCCAGATTCAATAGGGTTCTGGGTCATGAGCATATGGATGTGCAGTGCAAGTTTGGGGTGCCTAGGGTAAGTCGTTCTAAAGATATCTTGGTAACAAGAAAGCTGTGATGGTTTCGCATAAATTAAAGATGGCCGCCAAAGTTTCCAACCAATCAGGTCCAGATTCAATAAGGTTCTGGGTCATGAGCATATGGATGTGCAGTGCAAGTTTGGGATGCCTAGGGTAAGTCGTTCTAAAGATATCTTGGTAACAAAAAAGCTGTGATGGTTTCGCATAAATTAAAGATGGCCACCAAAGTGTCCAACCAATCAGGTCCAGATTCGATAGGGTTCTGGGTCACGAGCATACGGATGTGCACTGCAAGCTTGGTGTGCCTAGGTTAAGTCGTTCTAAACATATCTTGGTAACGAGAAAGGTGTGATGGACAGACGGACAGACGGACGGACGGACAGACGGACAGACGGACAGACGTACATGACGACGACAATACCCTTCGGCCAAATTTTGGCCGAGGGGTAAAAAGTTTCCTCATAATCTCGTAGCTGTACCAAACAGTGTTCATTATATATAACTGGTTACATTCAAGCGTATATATCGCACAATCAGGGATAACTGCACCCGAAAATGGGCATAATTCTGTAAAATAAGAGCCAAGTCGAGTAAGTCTTCGTTGGCTTCTACAATATAAATAAGTTTTCAAAGTAGCTATATCGAACACAGTTCGACAGATACAGCTGGTTACTTTCAAGCATATAGGACAGAGAAATTAATATATCTGTTAATATCTCTCTAAAATATGGGCAGAGGGAAGCCACTTTCGATAGGGGTCTTTCGATTTGTGGGAAGTTGATGCTGGGTCGACATCGGACCTTACAGACTAGTCTTTTGTGTTAAATGTCGTCATTTTCATCTGACGACGATACAGCTCACCATTCGCCAGTGTACGAGTTGTCACAGCGAAACAGCTCACCAATTACCAATATACGAGTTGCCAGAGCATTACCATCATAGCTCTCTAGATTTGTATCTAATACCGCTTATACCGGTGCTAGGGGCCGTGTGGTCATATCATTCAAGTTGCCACATCAACAGGTACAATAAAAGCGTACCTGAGATACAACACATATCACGAATCGTTAGATTCTTGGTATGTGCTTTAGAATAGGTTAACCGGAAGACTATGCTGTGAGGTCATGTGGCTACGCCAGTATGTCGGCACCTCTTCCCACTTCCCTTATATGTGTTGTAATTAGCACTAGATAAGTGTTCAAAATTTGGTGGGTGTGTCTCAACCGGTTTTGCCTAAAATGTGGTAATAGATGGACGTACGTACATGGCGACGGCAATACCCCAAGGCCAAAATGGCTAAGGGGTAAACATCAGTCTAGTTATTTTATCTTCATAAAATGTCCACCTTTTCTTGGCATCATTTTACATGCACATGTGCTGTGTAATTGATCAACAGTACACATGTTTCAAAAATTGTTAATTTCTTTCAATTCTGTTTTTGTTTTCTTTGGGTATTGATGCTGTACATGCCCAAGTACATCCATCCACCGGTTACTCTGAGAATCAAATCCTGAGATGGGATATCTGGAATATGTATTCTCCAGGCTCTGAAACAATGACCTGTGTGGTGATGTTTTTAGTTTAGACATACATGCACGCCTACGCCTCTGATTTGGCGGCACAACTTGGTTGACGGGCTTGTTCATTTCAAATTGACTGTGCTGTGCTCGTGACATGCACATGTACACCACTTCACCGTGGACATCCCTCTTCTGTCGATTACAGTTTGCTTTGGATGTCTGGATTGGTTTAGCCTGAAGCATCGAAGGCTCAAGATGGTATTTGATATTCAAAGTACTAATATGCAATATAAAACAAACATTCTGAGAAACACAATATCTCACCTTGCAGGGTCTCCGGCTGAAGGCGCAGCAGTATTGAAAACATATAATATGTGTAGAGCAAATTTCCCATGATACATGCAATTTTTTGCGTAACAGAAACCTTATCGATGGAAACGTACAAAGTCTAAACTGCGATAATTTGGACAAAAATTCATATTTCATGTCATATTTCTTAAATAGCACATACACCTCCTCGAATAACATCAAACTTCTGTCAAACTCATCCAATGAAAGCTGACGGCTTCAGCAAACTTTCCATGTACATGTATGTTCCTACGAAGTAGGCTACAGATCGCAAATAGTCCGGTAATGAGTGAGTCAGTCAGTCCATCCGAATCCTTTCGTCGGCAAAATAAGGAGAACCGTTGACATTATAACCTTGATTTTTGGCATGAACGAGCATTAGGGCATTGTTACCAGCTAGTTCTGATCTGAAATAATTCTGATTAAAATTAGATTTATAATTAACACTTCAGTATATTGTTATAGATCATACGGAGAAAAGTCCGATCATTTAAGCGAGGGAAACATGACACCATGGAATTTGGGAACAGCCCTGGCATGCCTGGTGCTCTCTCGCTGTTGGATTCAACCGCAAGATCTGAGGACAGCGACCTCAATACAGCTGAGCGAACTATTTATAGACGGAGGCTGGTGAAACCCAGTATTAATGTGTTTAACTCCGAGTCTATTCAACTGCTTGATGTACCAGGGCCGGATCACTAAATGACCAGAACATTCACCAATGTACTTTCATATTTTGTGGCACGAACACATCGATGTAAATATATAAATACCCAGAATATAATCTTGCTCAATCTCACAAAAGGCATGTTATAAAGAGAACCTATGGCTGTTATGGAAGGTTGTACATGTACCATATTATGATGAAACGTACCGTAGGGGAGGGTCACATCATATCTCAATGAAAATGCGATCGAGTCCTAAAGCCTACTCTACTTCGTAGGTCCTGTGACGTTAGTCACACTGCTCATGTACACAATATCATTGACAAATTATAAAGACGAAACCCTCAAAATTTGAACAAAAATTTTATGTTTCATCTCATATATAGCACAGGTACATCCTCTAATCATTAGAAATAATATAACCTCTTACAACAATTTAGCATAAAAAAATATGGGGTGTGGGGCAATTTGGAAGAACCTTAAATTGCTAAATATGTTCCATCTTCACCATTCAAGCTAAAACTACATGTACGAGTACAATAATATCTCATCATTTATCCTGACCTAATGAAAGAGTAAATTGTTCAAACCGGGACACGCATGTGATGTCACATGGCAGTGTGACTAACGTCACAGGACCGACGAAGTAGGGTAAGCATTAGGACTCCGACGGGAACTGAACTCTAGGAAATCACCCCCCCCCCTTCAAGTTGAAATCCTGCCCATATTAAGATGGGCACTGCCCAAGCCAGATTCCCCAGGGATTGTAATCAACAATCACCAGAAATTTTCATCAAAAGTAGCTCAGCTCAGAACTTGCTCGTAACAGTCCCCTAATGCACCTTCATGCCAAATATAAAGGTTCTAATGTCAACCGTTCTCCTTATTTTGCCGACGAAAGGATTCGGATGGACTCATTCACTCACTCATTATTGGACAATTTGCAAATGAGAGCCTACTTCGTAGGGATATGAATTATTGCATTTATCTTTATTTATTTTGTTTAAAACAGGGCAGTGTGACTAGCGTCACAGCACCTACGAAGTAGGGCTTGGTATAATTTAAGTGTGTACTCAAGAGATGACTTGGGGGCCCTATGTGATACCGTGAGAGAATTTGTATAGCAGTCTCTAATTGACAGTTTTAGCTCTCGTGACCTGGTTTTAATAACACTTTTATTGTGGAATATTCTACTGCTTTCAAGCTTCTCAGAAGTGCCGAAGTGCATTAATCACACCTAAAATTTCAACATTTTGCAGATACCCCCATCTGAGGGAGGGAGGGAGCGAGCGAGCGGTCCAACAGCCCAAATGCTTAACTTGCCCTGAAGTTTGAGGTGTCAGTCGAGATGCTCATAAATATAAAATAATAATGACAATTTTTATCGAGCCCGTAGCTTTAGCTGCGGAACGCTCGATATAGGGGCCACAATGATGCCCGTCTGTCTATCAGTCTATCTGTCCAGTGTATGTGTACATACATGTACGCGGAACCTATCCGCTACCCTCAGGAAGCATGTCCACCCATGGGACCCAGGACCACCGGACCAAGTAAACGTTAAAGTTTTATACGTAGAAGATTTTCTTATCCACAGCTTCTCAGTCTCACCTCTGTCTCCTAAACAAAGGCCAGCCCGACCCCCCGAACTTTCATATATTCCAAATGCTTACATCTGGTTACACATATTTAACCTATCCACTACTCTCAGGAAGCATGCCCACCCATGGGACCCCAGGACCAAGTAAACGTTAATGTTTTAGACGTAGAAGATTTTCGTATCCACAGCTTCTCAGTCTCACCTCTGTCTCCTAAACAAAGGCCAGCCCGATCCCCGAACTTTCATATATTCCAAATGCTTATATCTGGTTACACTTATTGAACCTATCCACTACCATCGGGGGGCGTTTTCTCACCCCTGGTACCCCAGCACCAAGTAAATGTTAAAGTTTTGGATGTTAAAATTTTCCTGTCCACAGCTTGTCAGCCTCACCTATGTCTCTTAAGCTAAGGCCAGCCCGACCTCCCGGACTTCAATATATTCCAAATGCTTACATCTGGCTACACTTATTGAACCCACCCACTACCCTCGGGGAGCATGTCCCCATCCCTGGGGCACCGAGCGTCACCCTATATCTCCTAAACTAAGCCTTTACCAAAGCCATACCCTCATATAGTTTGGGGGCTCAGATTATCCTGTACATTTATTCAATCCATCCACTAACCCCGGGTGCATGGCTCCGAGCCCCACCCTATATCTTCTAGACTAATTTTCGCCTGGCCCCATACCATCATATTTTCCCGCAGCTTATATTATCCTACATTTATTCAACCCATGCGCTACCCATGGAAGCATGTCCCACTCTCGGGGCACCATTTCCCACTATCCGTCTCCTAAACTAAGCTTCGCCCGATCTCATATGCTCATATTTTCCTGGAGCTTACATCATGCTACAATTATTTAATCATATTTCAATTTCTAATTTTATATCTGTTATATGTGATAATTACTATTACCGACTATCGGTCTGCTACCTCCTATTTTTGTGGGAGGCCCGTTGGCCGAGTGGTTTAGATCGCCGACATACAGTGCTGGCGATTAGGTGCCTGACTCTGGGGTCGATGGTTCGAGTCCCGCACGGTACTCGACCAAATTTTCAGCACTAGAATTTGTGCTATTCTAAGATAGTGTTATCCCAAAATAACGAAAATACTGTTGATAATTACTAACCTATTATTAGGTATGAGATTCTGTGTACTTTGTATATACAGGCATACATACCAAATGACCTAGCGTATATTCCTTTGTAGTACCTGTATTTACTAATAGTTTGCTGACATTATTTTATTTCAGGAGTACATCAACATAACTGGCACAGGAATCCCGCAGTACCGAACCCCTTTAGTTAATAATTTTGTGTCGCCGTAAATGAAAGACACCATTTTCGTCAATTTTGCTATCAGATTCTGATTTACCGTAAAGCTTTTGTACGAACCATACTTCTGTCCACACATTTAACTTACTATATTAATTAAAACTTTAAAGTTTGTGATGTCTTAGTCTTTACCAGTGCAGATGATTATGTAGCATATACAGTATGATTGGACAAAGTTGCCATTATATTCTTTTATTTGCATACAAATGTGAGGGTTCACCACAGTCCTGGTGTCTCATCACATACGGAAAATGATAGCTAATACTTCAATAATATATTTCCTCCTTCAATCCAACCTCAACATCACTGACATAGAAATCAGATTTTGTAATAAATGTATTGTTATTTTGAGTGATGTGCATTGCCAATGATGTGCAACCTCAAATGATGTGCCACCCGGAAGAGCTCGATCTTTTTGCGACGCTGCATGTATTAGATTGTTCCTTCTTAACTTGACACATTATCTGATATTTTATTCCTTGTGGGTAGCCTGGATTAAGATATGAAAAATGAAAAAAACCATAATAAAGCTATTCACCTAAGTTTAAATGTTTTGTACTGTTGTTTGTCTTCCACAAAGTCATTCTGGTACTCGAGTTGTCAAGGGAAAAGGACTAACTGTGATATATATCTCAATTGGGATAAAATATTCCAATTTGGACATTTTTTTATACTTCCATATTTCCAAGCTGGCAAATTGGGCTAGTTATTCTGTTCTTATAAAGACATATAACAGTGATGAGTGATGGGAAGTATACTACAGGAACAAGACAAAACAATAAATGCACATAATTTAAATATTAGAGAGGATAATGTCGGCAGAAAAAGTCAACAAAATTATACAGTAGCATTGGCAGTTCTATGAAATAAATTCTATCTTGATTATAGTTCAGATGCCGATATTCGCCATTGCCATTCAGTATGAGAATCGGTCAAAATATCCCAATTAGGATATATTTTCGATATCCTAACTTGGATTTAATATCCTAATTGGGATATTCATCCCAGTTAGTCCTTTGTTCGAACCCGGTCAATTGTCCAGACTTTATTTCTGTTTCCTTTATATAAATGCATGGGTCTACAATTCTGCCTCACTTGGGTTTGCTTTAACCTTGCTGTATCCTGATGAGAGATATGCCTGTGATATACTAGCTAAGATTCATAGCGCCCCCTCCCATCAACGCTATGCCAACGATAAATATATTTCCCTGTTAGTAACTCGAATATCTCCATCGCGCATTTATTATTACCTTTGCACCCCACTGGACATTCATTAACTTGAGAAAATGGCCCGCAATGAATAACAAGCGCTGAATGAGCGCAAAGACCTCCGTCGAGGCAACAGGGTCAGTAGGGGAATAGTACATCACTGAATAACATAGGGCCGGATGCCAAGCTCAATTTTGCATTTGTTGACGTGAACTTCACCAATGGTAATTAACGTGAGATTGAGGGTTCCCCACTAGCATGTCCAGCTAGGGATATGGAAGTCACATTCCCCGCAAATAATATTTCTTTGATTTCACGTGCTTGAAATATTGGGTAAGGAATAGAGTATATTGATGGAAAACCTGGAATACTGCTGGAGACATTAGGCCCCTTTCCACCCACACCTCCCCATGAGAGGACACCCCCACCCAAAGGAACACGTTAGCGGCAGAAATGAGACCCTGTGTGCCTAGTTTTACCAATTTGCTGTGATTTTATGCTATAGGCCCTACACATCAACACTTCATATTTTGTATGTGTACGGTATAGCATCCTCATTGACAGAATCCTCTACAAAACACATCTGATTTTACCGACACTTCGCTCTGATCTGTCTCAGCATCATGTGCTGATTCAATGAGCTCGGAATAATTTTGTATACTGGTGTTACAGGTCACCTTCACCATAATGTACCAATTACCATGGACTTGTACATGTATCACATTCATATTGATTGGTGATGGCTGATGAGAATATTGCCCATATAGAACAAATGGCTGGATTCCAGCGAATAAAAAGTTCATGTTAATCAGAACATACAATTAATAATACTATCAAATAATTATGTATATTCCTTGTCGACATCAATATAAGACAGACAATATTATGACTGAATCAGGGTAACAGATATCCAAGGGTATATTATATATGTCTACAGTAAACTGAAGGAGACCCATGATGCGTATTATATTATGTTGTAAAACTTCACAAGTTTGCTAATCTCGACTATGTTGCTTATTGTGAAAATAAACGAAGTTATGAAAATAAATTTAGTATGATTGCCCAGTACCCTCAAATTAGAAATATCTTCTGCAGCTAAAGTTAAGCCAATCAAAACAATATATAACACCATGGTACTCAGGAAATGAAGTCTTTGTTTCTAGAAGCTAAATCATTTCTGACACATTCAAGACCTACCTTGTCGAGATAATTTTGCAAAAAAAAAACAAAAAAAAACAAGTATAGATCCACACTGGCCAGACCAGAAAGTTTTATGACCTTTGATGATATTTGTGGAGCATGCTGCAGGACTTCAACTTCCATGAATCTGATATTATCCACACAATCCCATTCTACATGTTATTTTTGCCATAGCATCGATAAACTAGATCCCTTCATTTATGTGGTCTAGATTCAAGAGCTATTGGGGGTTGCAGGTTTTGTAGAAGTTAGATCCAATTATTCTGAGAGAAGGAATGAAGTCCGGCATGGTTGTTTTAAGTTAAAACTGGGCATCCTTGAAAATGTCTGACCGATTGACACATGTATCACTCTGCCGGTCATCATTACATGCGTAATGTTTATTTCCTGAGGAATCAGCTGATATCCAATGTGGGGGGGGAGGGGGGTTGTGGCCAATCACTGACTCTGATGCTTATGTGCTTCATGGCCTACGTGACAGGTTTATGGACTTTACAACATGTTGGCAGAAGATTATTGTATCTTACATCAAGTTCATGGCTGGAACTATGAAATAAATTTAAAGGTAAACATATGCCATTCACATAGCATTGTACATGTATATGTGCTATGTCGCTGTAAATTGCAGGATTAGTGGTCTGTGGACTGCGTGATACAGTTACGGGCAGCGGCACATGTCTGCAGAAGTTTTTCAATGCTCTCCAGGTAAATGCTATGACTGGAAATATGAAATTAATTCAAAAGTAAACATGCCATATATGACATTGTACATGTATAAGCTTATACATGTGACATGTTGCTGTGAATCACACGTTTTTGGCTTGTGAACTACATGATACTGTTATGGGCAGCAGCACATGTTTGCAGAAGTTTACTGATGGTTTTCCAGTCCGAAACAGGCAGGGAAATATGAATTTGACCCAAAAATCACTATTGCACAAAAATACTACAATATAGTACATGTTGTTTGTGTTGAAGTTTCGCACAATTTGGATTTCACGGACTACGTGACAGGTTTATCATGTACGACACATGTTGGCGGAACTTTATTGATTGTTTTGCAGTCCGAAACAGGCAGGAAAATATGAATTCGCAGAAAAAAGCAAACCTGCATTTTACATAACAAAGACATAAATTTGGTACATGTGCTGCGCGTTGATAAATCGCACAATTTTGATTTGGCAGACTACGTGAAAGTCTTATGGACTACGGGGCATGTTGGCGGAAGTTTTCCAATGCATTCCCAGTCCCAAGCAAGGAAGGAAATATGAATTTGACCCAAAAATCAACAGGACTATTACACAAAAATGCTACAATATTGTACATGTTGTTTGCGTTGAATTTTCGCACAATTTGGATTT
>JAVTVY010056191.1:0-28820 GCA_036873755.1 Hanleya hanleyi | reverse complement strand
GCTTTTGTCCATGGTTTTCTAGTGTTATGGATTTGAAAACAAATGAATTACCATTAGCTGGCTCATACTCATCAAGTCCTGGAATATCTTGTTAAAACCCCTTCCCAAATGAATAAATTTGTGTGTCAAATCAAGGGCGTCGCTGGAGGAGGGGAGGGGGGGGGGGGGCTGTTTGGCGTGAAGCACCTCCTTTGGCACCCAATTGTATGTTATTCACACCAAGTTTTTTCCCCTAAATTCTCATCTTTTTCCTAATTTCTCATCCCACCCATGAAAGAAGGGTCAAGAGACAACCAACCATCATCTTTTCAGTTTGATTGATTCAAATAAAGTCATTCACATTGAGGCCAAGCCCAACAAAACCGGAGTTGGGAATAAAACCGTTCAACACGGTTGATTCAAAGGTTTCCCAAAAAATGGACTAAACTCAAAAGTCTACCGTACCTTTCCATTTCCAAAGACGTGTCATTGCTCCCGATTTGATCAGTTGAACCGAAGTCCCCAAGGTCGCCGGTACTCTACCGTCTGCGTGGGCCTACAGTTCCTCACTCGGGAAGTTCTCCATGTTTCTGTTGACATTATCATTTATGGGGTAGAGTAGAAACCAGCAAAGTTTTCATGTCTCCGTTCGTCCCGCCAAGAAAAGAGTCACGAAACAACAAACGACACTTGGCTAGGTTGAAAACTGCGTTCTTGACGCGCGATCTAATTTCCTGTGTCAAAGTTTCGACAGTTCGACGATGAAACGAAAAACAGCTCGAAAACAGCATGAAACTAGTTGCAATCCTTATAGTTTTCCCGCCAAGTGCGGTCGCTTCGAGAAGTTCCGTCAAACACAAAAATGTATGACGTCACTCACCGCATGGCAACGAAGTGCGCGCGTGGCTCTCATCATCGGAGAAACCTTGGCAGTGCCAAGGTTTATTTTTGAATGATTAGGCGCCTCAAAATATAACAAAACGGACGATTTGAGCCAAATCAAATTGTACATAAGCATTTTCACTTATTCTGTACAAACTGAGGGCATTTTTGTGGCTTTTGAAAATTTTGAGTTTTTTGCGTGGCCGTACATCTTTAATGAGAATTTTCCAGAAATGATCGTGATATCTTTCCGACACTATTTACATGTATTGGGTGCTCCTAACTTAATTGTAACTGGCGTTTGTGTTTATGACCTACGTATCCAACGATATTGGGAACAAAATTCCCGACCCTGGCTATTATAGATCGAGCTGAATTATTTAAAATTGTTTCGCGTATAATATCATCGTTTCGTTGTATCACAAACCTTTCGTGGCGTACCATTGCATCGGCCCATCGAACCACTGTATCACGATGCCATTCACGGTTAAAGAGAAAACAGTCACCATATGTTTGGTTACTTCAAATCGATGACTAAAGGCTTGAAGGATATCTGTAACCGAGATATGGTATAATATAATCCTTCTTATTAGTGCGCTTCAGTTATCACACTTGTCTTTCATCTGCATAAATTCGCATTAAGTTGCCATGATTTATCGTGTTTATTTCACCTGTTAGTTTGACCAGATGTGTTTAACATAGACAAAGTACTCGGCTCTCCTGAGACCACTGTTCAATATATCTTGGAGAAAGCAGCTGGATGAAGACGCGAACAAATTGAATAAAAGGCATGTGGGAATTATAAGAAAATCTGTCTGACGTTGACTAATCGTACAACTGAAAACATCGCCATTACCAGTGATATATAATCGACCCGAAATAAACCCTACCAGTCCTGGGCCCGATTTCATGAAACCTCTCTTGAGGCAATTTTCGCACTTGAACGTTCAAGTGCACTTGAAAATCTCCCTTGACTCGAGTTTTTGCTTTTCATGAAACTTGACTTGAACCTGAAATCGCACTTGAGTTCAAGTGTGGTCGGACCGCTCTTGAAAACCGCACTTGAAATAAAAACGTACTTGAAATGACCAGTATGAAGGGAGATGGTGTCGAAAAATAAGGGTTTTTTCATGCGTCCACACACCATAAAGCATGTATGGGCATCCTTATTCATCTCGTATATCCGAAAATGGCACAGACATATTTATTTGACTCCTTGAATTCTACCGATCGGCTCCTGTGCATCAAGTATTTTGAGCATACACTTGATTCTGCGGGGGTACTATTTATTACCTAACCGCAAAGTTCCAAACTGTCACTTCAAACGTCACTTGACCAAGTGCAGTCAAAAACGTTTGGTGAAACACAACTTGATAATGTTTTTAAGTGCACTTGATCAAGTGCGAAAATCGCCCTTAAAAAAGTCAGGTCAAGTGAGGTTTCATGAAATCGACCCCTGGGCTTTTTATAATAATTTTTGTTTTATTAATAATATAACAAAATCCAAGATGGTTACTCTGACGACGTCACGCTGACGCCATTTTTTCAGAAGAGATGTTTTGGTCGATTTTTCGGTCAGATTTTTCTAATTTTGTACATATGTGATTCTTTTCACAAAAACTACATGATGAATTAGTAAATAATAATCTGGTGTGAAATACAAAAGATATTTTCCAACAGAAAAGCAAATATTTCGAAGAAAATGACGAAGAGATCATTTTGTCTGGTACCACAATAGACGTCATTTTGAATTTGTCCCTGGTTATGCAAGTAGATTCAATATGACCCCAATATACATGTAATAAGATACAAATTTTGTGTCGTTCCGGAGATAGGGTAGGAAGTTCTGCGGGGAGAGGGGGAGCATAAAGACCCCTCCAGCCCTGGTATGTTTAATGTATTGTAGCGCATGCATTTTAGTATTGATTATATAATTATACTGTATTCCATTTATATCGTCCCCCTATTGCTGTACATATATTTGCAATGTGTACAATTTGCTGAACAGGGCATGTTAATGATACATTTAAAATCATATGATCGGTGCCGGTGTATACTATATTAAATGGTAATCGAAGGACATTGTATAGGATTTTTAATAGACAAATTATGGAAAGTATGTTATCCAAGGGTATTCTGGGAGACAGGTCTGTGTATGGAGTATTTATACAGAAATAGAGTACTTGCATGACATAACTGTAGACGATGACAACGAGAAGCGATCGAGATTGTGTTTTCCAGAGACATATTTGGGAGTATTTATTTGAAAGCCCGATTCCTGCTCGACACGGACATAATAGAATACAAGCGTCTAGTTCGTCTATCAATATTCAACCGCCGTGCAATAAAGAATTTCCGTATCCATAATCCAGAGACCTAATTCATATGATAATATTAGCACCAAGTTGAAAGAATAAATCATACTATGAGTATACATACAAACAGGGTAGTTTCCTGCAAAAGAAAAGCGGCCAACAGTTTTCAAGGATGCCGGCAAGTGAAACGAATATCTGGAGTATGATGGATCTCAGTCAAGCTATGATTGTGCCTGTTCATATGAACACTATGAGGATCTTGTAGTGCATGGGTTCATACGACCCCCAGTCCTGGGTTAAGCGGAATTAGACATAAGTTACGTAATTTAAGTGGATCTTGCACGCTACGCTCGTATTTTGCTCTCAGCATGCGATAAGTATCGCCAAAGGACCACGTATGTTTAGATGGGTAAATGGCCACAGAATAGGTGCGATAAAAGTGCCAAAAATTAAATGTTACATATACAAGAAATTGTTCAGTTGGTATGAAGTACAATATCATATTGTATACTCGGAAAAGTTTCAAGGCACGGAGTCTCATCTTTCTCGAATAACAGGGCCGTGAAGTAGTGCGTTCGTGCAAAATCGCTATTTTTGAGGCGAAATCACCTCATATTTCGTTCTATAAACATATAAAGATAAACGATAACCAGAACCAGAATTGGTCTCGTTTGTCTTAATGTGTTTACAGAGAACAATAATAATTGTTTCCCCCCTCAGACTATTTTGCACGAATGCACTACTTTACATCCCTGTTACTCGAGAATCATGAGGCTCGGTGCCTTGAAATTTTTCTGAGTACACGATATAATATCGTACTTCATGCACGTTGAACACTTTCTTGTAGTGGAAGTATTTTATTTTTGGTACTTTTGCATTGCACCTGACCTGGGGCCATTCACCCATCTAAAGATACAATGTCCTTTGAGAAACTTTGAGTGGAGGTGGTACCCCTGTTTTTGTAATGTTTTGTGGCCGAGATTAAAACGTCACATTTAACACAGGATCTGGCAAAATTATAGGCGAGATATGTATACGCCATATGTAGGTCCCACTATAATATTACTGTCCAGATAGGGATAGTTCACGATGTCGATATTGTAATCATCTTTGGTCTAAATATGATATGTCCTTATGGTTATCTGTAGTTTCCTTCAAATCCAATTAAGGTGGATATATATCCTTCACTGCGTGGTTTATATAGCGACTATCTACAGCAAGATCGTATATATAACGTTTGGTGAATGAGAAGAAAAAGACTTTGGAATTATCCGTTTTTGAAAGCGTCTGCATATCGTCGAGGACAGATACAGGTCAGCCAAAAGGGGTGCACAATTAGTAACCATTAAAATACCAAAATGCTGTTGATATATTGTTTTGCCAAATTTCACGTAAATATTATTAATGAGAAATACAAGCAACTGCATAAACAAAGATCATACCATGAATGATATACTGTATATGGTAGAGCCACAGAATGCTTTATGGCTTCTGATATTAATATATGGGCGTTTTGTCCTTTCGCATCAAGTTATTCCGTAAGGCATTTTGAGGGGGTTTTGTTAGTATCCCCATGCATTTAATGAAATTTTAATTGTACCTTTCCTGAAATGCTTTTACTTTCTGAAGATAGTTTGAAGAGATACAAGGACACGATATAATTTGGGCATAGAAAATGGTCCTAAGCTTGGCCTTTGGATGAAGATAACTCGCCTTAGCTCACCGCACTGCACGAAAAAGCGACATGATCCATTGTTCATCATCATAGTTTCACAGATTCTACCTCAATAAAAAGCTCGGAAAGCTCGAAAAATGAAACCATTGCAAATCAACTTTGAACGTCAGAGTTGAGAAACCCCTCAACACTTCTTTCGGATTGCTCAAACGGTCGCTGTTAATCAGTGACAGAAATCAACTATTCGTCTGGTGAGGGGCACCAAATATTTATTTCAGCGAGGCCGGGGAGAACAGAACTTCTGCACTGATGGTCTTTACTGGGTATAAAGATGACAAATAAATAAATAAATAAGGTATCCAGAAAATTCTTCTTTGTTTTGAGTGGTTTCGTCTTTTTTAACAACATTGTTTTAAATGTTGATATCTATACACTCGTTAGGAAACTAATATTGTGAGATAAGGTCAATACTCTAATAGATGATTAGTTCAATGTGAAACAAATGACAGCTATATTTGAACTGAGATGATACGGTATGGCATAGGTTTTCAGTGCTCTATTTTTGAAGGATTCCACCTCTAAATGAACAGAGACCGTGAATGAGAGAATAAATACTTCCGCCGTTAGAGTGCATCCTTCATCGTGCTACTCGACGGACGGCTAACTATGTAAACAATTCTGCCTAAAAATCACTAAGGATGGCGATTTGAAGTCATGCCAATTACTTCAAACATTGTGAGTCATGTAGATTGTTCGTCGTGTTCGTGGAATAATATTTATGTAGCCCATGTCGTCTTTTCTAAGTACAGCGGAGTTAAGTAGGATTTCGAGGATATGCAACACGACCGTCATTTCCAAGGAATATTTCAAGTCAGACATCTACATGCATAATGATGGTAATCACAGCAAGAACTTTTCTACGGAACCGTGGGGGGACAGAGTTAATTCGGCTCCCCCCCCCGATATAATATCCCCCGAGATAATATCTAGGAGAAAATTCGCCATTGGTCAATTATCTAGGGGGAAATTATCTCTGGTGAAATTATCTCGGGGGAAATGAATTTATCCCGAGATAATTATCTGGGAGGAAATTTGCGATTGGTCAATTATCTCGAGTGAAATTATCTCGGGTGAAATTATCTCGGGGCAAATGAATTTTTCCCGAGATAATATCCCCCGAAATAGTTATCTAGTGGGAAATTCGCGATTGGTCAATTATCTCGGGGTAAATTATTTCCCGGCGAAATGATTGACCAATAATAATACTATTTTCCCCCGAGATGATTGACCAATGGCGAATTTCCCCCTAGATAATTATCTCGGGGGATATTACCTCGGGGAAAATTAATTTCTCACGAGATAATTTCACCCGAGATAATTACCAATCGCGAATTTCCCCCCAGATAATTTTGACCAATGACGAATTTCCCCCTAGATATTATCTCAGGGGATATTATCTCGGGCGAAATTAAAAAAAATATTAACTATGTCGCCTCCACGGTTCCGTACTTTTCCATATAACGCTCTGTTCTTCCAGTCCAATAGAGAGATAAGAGGTGGGAAGAGTTGACGACGCCTGGCGACTAAAAGGCTACCATATGACTCCGCAGGAATACCCCTAGGCACGCCAGTAACGCATATCCTCTCATCAACCCTTGTGTGGTTTTCGTGTGTTTGAGTTTTTTGTATTTTATTGTTATGCCTGGTTGGATTCTGATAATAAAAGTGTCATATTATATTAACAGTTATCGTTTTATTCAGGGGCCGAGAGCGTGAAAATATGAACAAGAAGCATGGTATTTATAATTATTTCGACATATATTTATTTCACAGCATCGTCAGGAAGAATGAAGATTATGTCTCAATATTGATAATAAACACCATACTTCTTGCTTATATTTTTGGAGTCACTTTTTTGTTCTATCATGCATATCAAAATACTTCGATATTAATTTAATTATAGTGTGCACGATGTCCCGAACCAGAACTCGAATAACAAATTGAGGGACATTTTTGACACATGTATGACGAGGACACACTTTGAAAGGATACACTGAGTAAGGAATATCAGACCCTGGTGTTCTTAAGAAACATTAGGGCATGATGTTTTTCAGGAAATACCACGATACTGATATTCCGACAGGTTGGCGTTTTGGCAGGAAAACCAGAAAATGGTGTTTTTGAAGGAACATTAGGACATGATGTTTTTAACAGAATATTAGGACATGATATTCTAGTGAAATATCAGAGCATGGCATTACTGCAGGAACACTACAAATCGCAGTATCGATCAGAGAATGGTGTTCTTGGAAAAACATGAGGGCAAGCTATTTCTTAAGGGATATCAGTACGTGGTGTTCTTGAAGAAAAGTCGGTAATCATCGTCTTGAATTAACGTCAGAAAACCGTGTGCTTGAAGGAATATGAGGACATTTATCGTTGAAAGAATATCAGGAATAAGGTGGTTGAAGGAACCATAAGGTTTCTGGATTAATATCAGAACAAAGTGTTTTAGCATTAGATTATGGCGTTCTTGAAGAAATATCAGGATTTGTTGTTCTTGAAGAAATAACAGGACTTGGTGATATTGAAGGGATACCAGGACATGGTTTCCTTAAATAAATAACAAGACATGGTGACCTGGGAATACCAGTGCCTGTTGAACTCGAAGGAATACCACGACATGGTGTCCTGAAGGAATAACAGGACAGGGTGTCCTTGGTCGAATTCCAGGAACACGAGGACATAATGTCCCTGAATGGATACTAGAAAAGATTGTCCTTGAAAAATACCAGACATGGCGCTCGCGAGGGAATATCCATGGTATGGTGTCCTTGAATGACACATACGAATATCGCCTCCTTGAATAAAAACGTCAGATCCAACAATCAATAGGCAGTCGTCATCCATACAGAATGTCCGCGTTCATAATCAAAATACCATTTCATACCGCTACAAGGGGTGTTGCAAGAACCTTAAATAATAATATGCATTTATTACTTTTCATTGCGAAAAATATATAAAAACACAAAAAGATGGTGAACAAGATCGAAAGAATCACGCGTCGCAAATCATTTTACAAGGAAGGGCTGCAGTTTTCTGGCATTACACTACGATAGAATCCTTTGGCAAGAAGCTTTCCAGAAATGCCCTGGAAGCGGATGAAACTCAAGCGCATCTGGTGTTGAGTAACAGCCAAACAGTTTAGTGCGTGCCCAGAATGTCACGCTTATACAGAGGATCACTTCTGGCAATAATATTGGCGGTTTATTTTAGTAAGAATCTACTGTTGTTCATATCGTTATTAAAAATAAATATGTCGTGATAAGATTGGTACGGGTAGGCTATATAACCGATTGGTTTGATACTGAATGAATTCCAATCATAACTATGTCAGGCCAAGACTGGTAACATCTTGTTATTGAGCCTGCATAGGAGAGTTCGATTAGCTTTTCCTGTTCTCTATATATCATCGCCCCCCTCCCCAAATGAACACAGACATTAAGTAGGATGATATTTGCTTACGCGGTTAGAATGCATTGTACTACGTGCTGCTGGACGGATGGTACGGACAATGTAAACAGTTCCCCTGGAACATCCATGAAGATTTTGAAGCATAGCCAATCATCTATAATGGTTGGGGCCTAAGTACGTCCCATGTCAATATGTTCCTGGCAGGAGTTGTTTTGGATCACCATGTCTAATGTCAGTAAAATTTTAGTACCACTTCACGGATCACGATCGACATTGCAAGCGTAGGGGTCAAATCCCATATCATCATAGAGGTCGTCAGAAACAAGATTATTTTGAACAAAGCAATTGGTATATAATTTCTTATAGATAGGAAACAAAAAAAACAGGTAGTACATTCCACTTTCTTGTTAGAGAGAAACGGTCAATAGATTTAACTTAGGCCAACTTAATGATATCAAAACCAGAAATGACAGTTCCCCCAAAAATTCAAGATGAACTCGCAAATCCAAGGGGATCTGTAATAAAAAATATACTCAGGATTTTGGGGGTGTGCAAATGGCAAGTATCATCCAGGCACATAATTTTTCATCTTCCAGTCAATGAACTCTGGGATATTTGCCATGAAAATGCTACAAGGTTATGTTATAGTAGCAATGGACATCATGCGAGTAGCGATGAGTCATCGCATGTGTTATTGCAATATGATCGAAAACCTTATCAAAATACCATTTTTCCCCCCTCGTGCACTGATCTCAGAATGTATGCTTTTTTTGTTTTGTTTTTTTTTATTTGGTGTGTCATGGTTGGCTTTAAAAATTTGTTTCAGCTGAATGTCTCACAATAGACATTTCAAGGTACAAGCAAAGTGAGTGAACTCAAGGAAGTGTGGAATACGACTCCGCGTTATCATAAATAAGATCTTGAGTGGGCTAGACAAACGCAATCCGAGTGGCCGTGAGTGCGTTTGATAATGTGGTTGGTGGAGTGCTCTGATTTGTTCTTCAGCAAATGTTACGCGAAGATATTTGTTCCGAGTTGAAGATGTAGTGATGTCTGTATATACGCAAAGAACGTTTACAAAGAACTTGACTAAGCGTATTTGTAGAATTCATAACGATTCCATGAATATTTTGAACTCGCTCCACAAGAAAATGCCACAACGGTGCATTTGAGAAGGTCGTAGTTTGGGTAACATACGAATAACTACCTTAACTCTGACTGCCACTTAACTCTAACTCTGTAAAGGCAATTTATCTTGCATAAGCCTGCACAAGAAGCTGTTGTTTCGTGCAGACAAAATACCGAAGTTTGATAGTGTTAACGCCCTGAGTCAAAAGTGATTAAACAGCGTCAACTAACGTTTGAAATTAAGCTTTCGTCTGTTTTGGGCTTTTTGGTATAAATTTAATTTGGATTGTTTACTATATATAAATATAACACATTGAACCAAAAAGATTCTAATGTTTGCAAAGTCACCATATCTGCCATGATATTACATCGAAATATTATTTTGGTTCAAGGTGTCATATTTAACATATATTAAAAAATCCATGCAAAAATGCATACCAAAAAAGCCAAAAACAGACGAAAGCCCAATTTGAAAAGTCAGTCGACTCTGTTTCAAACTGCTTAAATCAGGTCCTTACTTGTCCGCTTTCCGTCCTTCGCCACATTTATCGGCAATGGGGTTAATCCTGTCCGTAAACAATTCTTGTTATCGCGATTTCTCAGAAACTTACTTCATGGATCTTTCTCAAATTTGGTACACAGGTTCCCCTGGGGTCTTTAGTTGTGCGCGTACCATTTCTTGGTCCACGATTCGAAAATCCAATATGGCTACTCAGCAGCCAGCTTTGACGCCTCATTGAAACCTGTTATCACGATTTCTCAGAACTACTGCATGGATCTTTCTCAAATTTGGTGTGTATGTTCCCCCTGGGGTCTGGTTGTGCAAGACACCTTTTCTGGTCCGATTGAAAAATCCAATATGGCCACCAGGCAGCCATCTTGGATTTCCCCATGAAAATTTACTATCGTGATTTCTCAGGAAGTACTGCATGGATCTTTCTCAAATTTGGTACACAGGTTCCCCTTGGGGTCTAGTTGTGCAAGATACCTTTTCTGTCCGATTCGAAAATGCAATATGGTCACAAGGCGGCCATCTTGATTTCCCCATGAAACCTTTTTATCACGATTTCTCGGGAACTACTGCATGGATCTTTCTCAAATTTGGTTCACAGGTTTCCCTTGGGGTCTAGTTGTGCAAGATACCATTTCTATCCGATTCCAAAATCCAATATGAAGCCACCAGGCAGCCATCTTGGATTTCATGAAACCTTGTTATCACGATTGTGAACTACTGTATGGATCTTTCTCAAATTTGGTACATATGTTCCCCTTTGGGTCTAGCTGTGCAAGACATCTTTTCTATGTCTGATTCGTGAAAACCAAATATACCAGGCAGCCATCTTGATTTCCATGAAAACCTTATATCGCGATTTCAGGCACTGCATGGATCTTTCTCATAAATTTGGTACACAGGTTCCCTGTGGGGTCTAGTTGTGCAAGATAATTTTCTTTCGGTCCGATTCGGAAAATCCAATATGGCCACCAGGCAGCCATCTTGGATTTCCCCATGAAACCTTGTTATCGCGATTTCTCAGAAACTGCTGCATGGATCTTTCTCAAATTTGGTACACAGGTTCCCCTTGGGGTCTAGGTGTCCAAGATACCTTTTCTGGTCCGATTCGAAAATCCAATATGGCCACCAGGCAGCCATTTTGGATTTCCCCATGAAACCTTGTTATCGCGATTTCTCAGGAACTACTGCATGGATCTTTCTCAAATTTGGTACACATGTTCCCCTTGGGGTCTAGTTGTGCAAGATACCTTTTCTGGTCCGATTCGAAATCTAATATGGCCACCAGGCAGCCATCATTGATTTCCCCATGAAACATTGTTATCGTCATTTCTCAGGAAGTACTGCATGGATCTTTCTCAAATTTGGTACACAGGTTCCCCTTGGGGTCTGGTTGTGCAAGATACCTTTTCTGGTCCGATTCGAAGATCCAATATGGCCACCAGGCAGCCATCTTGGATTTTCTTATGAAACTGTATCGTCATTTCTCAGGAAGTACTGCATGGCTCTTTCTCGAATTTGGTACACAGGTCCCCCTTAGGGTCTAGTTGTGCAAGATACCTTTTTCGGTCCGAATCGAAAATCCAATATGGCCACAAGACGGCCATCTTGGATTTCCCCATGAAACCTTATCGCGATTTCTCAGGAACTACTGCATGGATCTTTCTCAATTTTGGTACACAGGTTTCCCTTGGGGTGTCGTTGTGCAAGATACCTTTTCTGGTCCAATTCGAAAATCCAATATGGCCACAAGGCAGCCATCTTGGATTTCCCCATGAAACCTTGTTATCGCGATTTCTCAGGAACTACTCTATGGATCTTTCTCAAATTTGATACACAGGTTCCCCTTGGCGTCTAGTTGTGCAAGATACCTTTTCTGGTCCGATTCGAAATCCAATATGGCCACCAGCCAGCCATCTTGGATTTCCCCATGAAACCTTGTTATCGCAATTTCTCAGGAACTACTCTATGGATCTTTCTCAAATTTGATACACAGGTTCCCCTTGGCGTCTAGTTGTGCAAGATACCTTTTCTGGTCCGATTCGAAATCCAATATGGCCACCAGGCAGCCATCTTGGATTTCCCCATGAAACCTTGTTATCGCGATTTCTCAGGAGCTACTGCATGGATCTTTCTCAAATTTGGTACACAGGTTCCCCTTGTCGTCTGGTTGTGCAAAATACCTTTTCTGGTCCGACTCGAAAATCCAATATGGCCACCAGGCGGCCATCTTGGATTTTCCGATGCAACTTTGTTATCGTGATTTCTGAGGAAGTACTGCAGGGATCTTTCGCAAATTTGGGACATAGGTTCCCCTTGGGGTCTAGTTGTGCAAAATACCTTTTTTGGTCCGATTCGAAAATTCAATATGGCCGCCAGGTGGCCATCTTCAATTTCCCCTTGAAACATTGTTATCGTGAATTCTCAGGAAATATTTCATGGATCTTTCTGAAATTTGGTACACAGGTCCCACGTGGGGCCTAGTTGGGCAAGATACCTTTTTTGGTCCGATTCGAAAATCCAAGTTACGCTTCAAATTAATACGGTATTCCCGATTTGTGACGTTGCATCACAAGAGTCGGCGAATCAAACCGTGGGGCATATTCTATATGTTGACTATAGAGAATATCCACACCTTCACCTTCCATATCAAGGAGTTCAAATAATTCGGAATTAAAATGTATTTCTTCAAATTTTAAATCAGTTTTCTTTAGTCCATGCAGTTGCAAGTGAACTGCCCCATCCTTTTGTCTGCCGGCGGGTCGGCTACATGAAGGGACGTCATTCTTGTGACTCAACGTCACAACTCGACAACTCTAGACAACTCGATCCAAGGGAGATAATCAGGATTCAGGCACTTTCGAAGTTTCAACCTTACTGCGCGGAGCGGATCCCTTCCGTATTAAGTATTGTACTATCTTACTATTTTCGAGCATAGTATCTTAAAAGAGATACCTCAAACTAGCCCAGTAAACAGAACAGAATTAGCATTCGTTCCTAGTTATAAAATCTTAAGTATGTTTCATAGCTCATGCCAAAGTGTCAAAGAAATTTGTCTTCGCTTCCAGTACCCAATGATGACACGTGCAAAAAAATAAATAAATAAAAAATACTACAAAACAAAGACGAAGGATCCTCCGTACATGTACATTCACTTTCACACTAACTTCGCTCATTTCTCTTGTATTATAACAACCGACATAAGTACAGTTTCTAGAAATCTTGAAACTCCTGAAACTTAGATTATATCTTGGTGTTTTTCAGTGTCCCTTTTTCGTTCCTTTTCGCACATTCGAAATTCTGTAAACAAAATTACAAATCTATCGTTTGTTCTTAGTATCAATGGACAAAAAGATCCTCTTGTCATTAGCTTACAATTATCGTACAATGGTGGGCGCCAAGATCCTTCAGGATCTCTCGTTATGTTACTTTTGACTCTCAGATTTAACATTATCAAACTTGGGTATCTTATCTGTAGAGACACAGCTTTTTTTGTCTAGAATTAGAAGGATTCATTTGTTTTATTGTTTTAGTAAATTAGTAGGGAGATTTTCATTTGTATCGTACCTACTCCTTTATTGCGGTGAAATATCATTTTGTAAGTTCGCGCAACGCTTGAAGATATTTATGCGCCCATTAAGAATGAAGCACCTATGCAAATGTGAGCATACTCATCGCAGAAAGTGCACAAGCGAACTTTCACCGTACAATACCGTACAGTTCTGCACCACTCAGGTACTGTTCAGTTTCATCGTTGTAACGACTAATTAGCCTAATTGTATTACACGGACATTTTGAGCTTGGTACTGTGAAGTCCTGATTGAACAGTACCGTGCAGTTACAAATCAGTTACCATGACGCAGTACATGACAGGTTCTTTCCAGTTACCTACCGGTAACCCATTGGTAAACGATCGGTAGCCACCAGGATCCCAACTTTGCCATACCGTGCAGTTCTGACTTGAAGGCTATTGGTCAGTTATTGACTGGTAACCAAACGGTTATACTATAAATGAAATGTGTGGCAACTGATTTGTGATCGTTTGGTAATGTTCAGTTACTGATTGGTGACCAATTCATACCTGAACAGTGCCGCCAGGAAACCGTTCCTACCAGCACCGAGCAGTCACCAAGAGGTAAATTGAGTTGGTAATATAGCGATGAACGCAACGCTTGATAATTGATTGGTAACTGCTTGGTAGCCAATCGATAAATATCAATCAGTATAATAATGATTTATCAATTTGCTGAATTCGCCTCAACCAGTAATGCGATCAACCTTTTTATACTAAAATCTGTCAAAATACAATTTTAATGTTCTTTGACAACCATGGTTATCCTAACTATCCTAAGATAATCCGCCACATGCACATTATTGAAAGAACAAAGAAGAACCCGCCTTTGCAGTGATCCCTGACTTCAGCTGATCAGCTACTGGTATTTTCAATTTGCACTATCGCTTAACCTAGGAGAATATTTTGAACTGGTGATAGATGGCATATGTTCATGTAATATTTGCCAAATTATACATTATTTTAAGTATGACACTTTCTTTGAATACTGGGGTAACATAGTACGTATGTATAGAATTATGTCAGTTATCGCTTGTTCAAAATAACCCCCTAAATTAAAAGATAGGGCAAAGTGAAAATATACGAGCCTGTAGCTGATCAGCTGAAGTCACGGGTCACTGCATATACAGGCTTTTTCTTGTTCTTTCAATAATGGGCAATTTCGGGATTAGTACAACTGAATTTTTTAGCAGAAGAATTATCATCTCTATTTTCTGAAATATGTGCGCATGGGATTAATACTTGTCGTAAGGCCTAAATTTAGACATTTTTTATTTGATGAGGGATAATTGCGCTGCACATTCAAGGTTAGATTCCATCATTCAGAGTTGGGTATCATGAAACATGTTCAGTCTTTGACATACATTTTCATCTGTAAATCCTCATATCCTATATAAGGCTGTCTATCGTAAGCTACACGTATTCTATTGCCAAACTTTTGTGCTTTGCATGGCCCCGTTATGACAAGCAGACGTGCGATTCACGTTCCCGTCCCCTTAATGCCCTTTTTCAATTGTTTTCGCTTTTAATGATTTTGTTCTGACCCATAGCTGTCCTGACCAAGTTCAAACCTTCCGATCAAAAATATGCGGAAAAACTACAAACAGGGATGTTATCATTATCATTATTAGGACTAATTCGCATCTGCAGCTGATAATGCTGGCCGTATATGAACGACGACTGCCGATTGAATGTCAAATCTGCCGCTTATTTTCGCAACAGAAAAACGTACGCCATTTCATGTGCGTTAAGCGTTATTCAACCCATTTACATTATTTCCACTGTTATGGTTCATTGTTTTCGCGGTATTTAACCAGACGTTGTTTGTCATAGACAAAGCACCGACGTCTCCCGTGCCCAACGGTGCATACTGTCGGGAACAAATTAAATAAAGGGCACGGGCCAGGTAACTTTAGAGAAATCTGTCTGACAATGATTGATCGCCCTCTCGAGAACATCGTCTTCATCGGCCGTCTTTGATCAGACACGAAGGTTCGCCGACGTAACATCTGCCCCAACTTACCATTATAAATTAAGTAAACTTCTGGTGGCACTCAACGTTCTGTTTAATTTAGATATAGCAGGCAAAATTTATTATGATGCGATTTGTCATAGGCATATTACGTTGTTAATGTATCAGTGAAATCGTTGATTCAAGACATATGTGTATTCTCCCGTTTTACTATACCTTGCTCGTATAATTGATATTTAATTGGACTCTAGTATCCATAATTTACTAATAAATGTGAGCGAGTTAATTTGTGGGTACATCACACAATTATCGAAGAACACAACTATTTTAAGGGACATAATGGAATTATTTGTTTCTAATGGCCATATTGGGAGTCTTCGTAAAGGAATTATTGGAAGAGAGTGTTCTTGAAGGTCTTGTTGAGGAAGGGTATCCTTGTAGACCTTTTTTAGCATCAATTCCAATTGTGTATGAAATAAAATTAATAAAAACACAAGATGGCTTTCTACAAGAGAGAAACCGTCAAAATTTGTCAATATCTTTATCACTGGCCATTATGATTAATCCAATGAATTTCCAAGTCGTTTTCTAGAGTATGCATCTCAGTCACGCTTGCTCGGAGCACATGTGCTATTCACGCTTGCTCGGAGCACATGTGCTATTCACGCTTGCTCGGAGCACGTGCTATTCACGCTTGCTCGGAGCACATTTGCATGTTCTAGAAGGTTAAACTGATATATGGTGTCTGTGGGATTATCGTATATTGACGGCCATTGGCGGCGAGGGTATTATGGAAGATCATATTGGGGGACACTGCTTTTCAAGGATACGTAACTGAGTCGCTTTTTCAGACCCTATCTGGAGAGATATAGTTTTTTATTGTCTTTTGACAGGAAGATGAGAGGAGATTTTGTATGAATGAATTATATCAATGGGTGAAAAATTGGGAAAGGTTTCTTTAGGGGAACGCTGTATGAGACGCATAAGAAGACGGCGTTTATGCAGGAGTATTAGAAGAGTTCTAGGTAAGTCTGTTGGAACAATACTGGCAACGGCCAGGAGACGGCGTATTAGATATTTCTGGAACATCGCGATGTCTTACAAACATCATTAACCGCTTATCTCTTTTTATGAAACTAGTTTATGTTTATGTATACTGTGATTTTTTTCTGCATTCCCTGTTAATGCTGTTCTATGAATTAGGTATTTGGATTATGGACGCGGATATTCTTTAATGGACGACGGCTGAATATTGAATGGCGGGCCACACGCTTGTACTTCAACGATGTACTGGAAGATACTGTTCGTTGTGATTATACATGGAGGGGAAATGCTTCTCGGGGACATAGATTTGATTGCATTGATGCTGTACGTTCTGGAAGGGTGTATTATGTTCTTAATGTGGTTAGAAAGAATATTGAGAGTATAGATGTTTTTGAAGGATTTGTTGGTTGCGGGTGTTCAGTATAATAGACATTTGGGGTATTCTTCGGGGACATATTATGAGACAATATAGACATGAAAGCGTGGAAGACGTAATAGGAGACGACGTTAGTGAGTGAATACCAGGGACTATGTTCTTGGTAGTTTTTTTTCATCAAGGAATACAGACGAGAGAAGGAGATGGCATTCTCAAAGGGCACATTGGGACAGTGTTTTCTTGGAACCCCCAGTCAAGGTTATCGATGGACTATGCAAGCGCCATATATCATTATGGTTTAGTTTGTGTTTAATCAAGACAGCAAGTATTGCTTTCGGGTTATTTAGTTCCGCGGTAATTGTGTGTGCTCAGGACCTAGAATTGAACCACATCCCACTAACCACAAGCTATTATCGAATTTCCTTCAGAACGTTCAACTTTGAAAAATATTGGATCAACAGTATTCGGTCCATATAAATTAATTAAATTCAGTCTTCTTGCTTGAATTGTAATATCCAGAATAATGTATCGTATCCTTCTTGCAGCCATGCAAAGTATACTCGAGATTGCTTCTCAGTAAAATCACCACCCCGGTACTATTCGATTTGCCGTGAACAAAACAAATTTACATCGCCATTCTTTTTCTGTTTGCGGTGACCTGTGAGTCCCCTGGAGGCATACAGGGTTACTATAAAAATGTCCATCTGTGGTTTTCTTAATTCGTGTAAAAGTTTACTCGCAAATATGCCTGCGTCACAAAGCGGGCCTCTTTTTTATTACAGACACATTAAATAAATATTTCTATCCATAAATAAAACATACACATGTACGATGAGTGGATATATTGCAGAGATGAAGTACCCTTTCATCTTTTAAATTTATATACCAAACCTCACAGGTGGACATTTTTTCACTCACCCTGCATAGTTGAATTCCTTATTCGTTTCAGTCATTTAAATACATCTTTTCTCTTTTGTACGTTTGAGTGGAGCCCCCGGACATTTATATCATCCATTTAAATGCGAAAAAACAGCGAGTACATCTATTGGAATGTTTGCTTCGTCATTGTAAATACAAAAGGGAGAGTGATGTACGAGTACTGCGACGCTACGAGACTCAGTGGTAAAGATTCAATGAGGTATAACAGTGTAATGAGGATATATGGATGGAAAATAAAGTAAAAAAATCATAATAACAAAAACAGGAAATAAAAAAAAACAAAGGTAAAATTTGGGGAACGACGTTTGCTTCCTTATATTCGGCTTTATGAGTATGTGGAATGTAATATAAGAGACCCTGTACGGTATCATCGGCATCGATGAAGGAAAGTACATGCATATAGAACTCTACCAGCGCTCACTTCCAGAGACACTATTGGAAGAATGCACCGAGATACAATAAATGATTTAGTAAACACTGACATAAATTGACAACACTATAAAAGTAGTTGCAGTCTACATATACCTTCCAATTGATATAACAGCATTAGCACCAAATTTGGAAAAAACAAATCAAAGAATACATAAAAATACGCTAGTTTCCTGCAAAGGAGATGTGATCCCGTTTTCAGTACATCATGATGTTTCAAAAATATCAAATCCGTATCGCTGATCAGTGTTCTTAGTCCATGTGATTTTCGTTGAAAATTTGTTATCTAGAGTATGATGCACCTGAGTCACGCTTTGATAGAGTCAATTAGCCCCGGAGTAAGTGGAATTAGACACAAGTTACGAAACGTAACTCAATGTACAATGTACCCAAGACTAATGTAATTATATTCGGTAAGACAAAAGTTTCGAGCAACAAATTCAGTTTCCAATTGAATGGAATTGATATTGAAATTGTAGTCACGTTTAAGTATTTAGGCATGTTATTCTCATATAACGGTAATTTTTACAACATGTCGAAAGTACTTAGCTCGCAAGGCTATATGTTGGCTGTGATTAAAAGATGTAGACATTTAAAGGCTCCGTTGGAAATATATATAGAAATGTTCGAAAATATTGCTGTACCGATATTGACATGTGGTAGCATATGGGGTTTTGAAAACGTAGACATCATCGAACGATTGCAACTCCAATACTATAAAATTGAAAAAGAATACTCCGAATATAATGGTCCATGGAGAAACGGGGAGATATCCAATCATTATCAACATAATGCCCTGTATCTTGAAATTTTGGTGTAAACTGATATTAGATGTCTGCAAATGTTTCCAAATTATTTTAGATATATTTAATGCAAAAGGATACACTTGCAAATGAATACACTTTGTTAAAAGTATATTTGACTCCTGTGGTCTTAGCATATGGGATAATCAAAGTTTTCCGAGTATCATTTGGTTATATTTTGCTGTTATACGACGTCTAGAAGACCAGTATTTACAAGAATGGAGAGCTAAATTAAATGATAGCAATGTATATATGTTATGTCCACAGGGAAAACACATGATCGAAACAGATACCTATTTAGTCAATCTACCATTTAACCAAGCTATTAAAATGTGTCAATTTTCAGCTGGAAACTTACGATCGCAGACACACATTGAACGATTTAATAATGTATATTTGAACAAGGTAGTTTGCAAAAATTGTTATTTAAATGTCTTAGGCGACGAGTTTCATTACTTATTTGTATTTTCATATTTCGGAAAGGTACGAGAGGAATTATTACCCAGAAAATACTGTAATAATCCGGATACGTTCAAAATGTGATGTTTAGTGAGAAGTAAATAGAAATCAATACAAAGTAAAATTGTGAAACATTTAAACAGAAGCGCAAAAGATATTATGTAGATAAAATTGTTATGTAAAGGTAGATTACGGTCTCCGCCTGGGGAATTTAAATTCCCCGTCACTGTTAATATAATGTTTCTGTTTTATGTTTTATTACTCGGTACATTTGTATCTAAGGTGATGAGAATAAACAACTTACAGCACATGGCTGACCTCGTTTGATTCTCCTCGAGTGTCATTTGGGCAATTGTTTTCTATCCATGGACCGGCTTTATTATCAAAAACAAAGGTATTTCATATATACATATTATAAATTTAATAACCCTTCTTCAAACAAAAGTGCTTCATTTTTGGGTGAATTTGATACCGTTGCGATGTTGGGAATATAGAAAACGACTGCTGACTCGGGGTAAAAGACTATCTCTCATCCATCACCCCTCAAATCCCCCCCCCCCCCAAATGCCTGTAAGGTGGTAATGTTCGTAGCTTCGCTCTGTTTGTCCAGTTTCGGTAATCTCCCATGATGATCGGACAATTCTGTAGATGTCCAGTATGGATTTGAATTTCTCCACTTGACAAGAATTTTCCCATTGGTTGACCAAGCGCATTGAACGTTGTCCCGAGACACGGCAATCATCAGTATGCTATGGATTCTCCTTGTGAGATTGGAGCCCGCCATCTTCTTCCTATTCAAAATAGACTGAAGTTTGCGTTTTCAGCGCGAAAACTTGACAATGATGGGCCGTGACAGATGGTTGAAATTTTTTAACACCCTATGCGCCATGTCGATATCCTCTACCTTGATATCCATGTCGAGTGTGTCATTTAGCACTGATTTTACCTTTTCAGCGACGTCTTCTCATGTCTCCTCGTTCTTGTCTCCATCGATCCCCCATAACACAATATTAGCTCTCTGTGTATATTGCTCAAGGTAATTTACTTTATCTTCTTTTATAGTAACTGTTTCTTAAGCATGTTGTTTTCTTTCTTCAGTTCGAGAACGTCCCCTCCAGAAGCTGCATTTTCTTTCCTGAACGCCTTGTTATTTTCCACGGAGTGTTTTCTAAGGCCTTCTCCATCAGCTCTTGCGTAACAGAGGTTTTTTGTCAGATATATTTATTCATCGTTAGTTACCGCCACAGATTTTAAATTCGAGTCGTTATGAGAGATTTAAACGTTTGCTCAACGGTAAAAGATTCGTCTAGAGTTTGAGTGTTCGTTTGCACACTGAAAGTGGAGTTTTGACCCTCTTTTTCCCTGTCAGTGTTTCCTGTCCTGTTTTGATTGCGATTTATGATGTGGCTTGGGGTTGAGGCAGTAGTCGACAAGCGTGCGGCAAGATTTACAGTTGACTGAGATGCCATCTTGTTATGGATTCCTGTCATGTACGCATGAATCAGTGTTTAAATCAAGAAACAAAGTATAAAGTGTCAGGGGTTTCTCAAACTGCTTTGTTAGCCATATCAAGGTTCACCCGGGATTTTTATACATCATGGCCGACACAAAGAAACCAGAGCCTTGCAATACAGAAATGTATCTGTCTACAAGACTTGGCCCTAGTGAATATTGCTCAACGCGGAATAATGAATCTGGCGTTTCAGAAACATTTACAAGGTCACCTACTCTGAAGGTAAAGCTATAATCATAATGTACCGACTGCGGAATTAAATCCCAGAATGAAAGACGATTTTCAATCTTTACTATCCGAAATTAACACATCTGATAATCATTTATATTTTATTTGTAACAGTTTTTTTCTAGCTGGTATCTAACGGTCTACCGGTATATTGACAGAATAACCATTGCAAAAATGTCCCAAGACAAAAGTGAATTGTCTGATCAGACAAGCTTCATCTCCGTATTAGAAAATCTCAAAGTCAGTTTAATCAACTTTGTAAGCACTGTATATATCACTGTTTATTATTCGTATGAGCTGAAGCGGTTCGCGATTAGCGGTGTTTGCTCACTGCGCGGAGAATCTCCCGCTGTTTATTGTTCATCGTGCCATCTGGAAGAATTCGAATGCAAGCAATAGCCTTCAGTTAACAAATTCTGCCAAACCATGGTAGACTAAACCTAGTCACCAAGTCCTTTTGTATTTGATGAAATTCAACGCTTCAACAGAAAATTGCTACAGGTATCGTTTCAGCCTTAGATGTCTGTTCCAGCAGTTGCTCAGAACAGTTAACTAAATTATTTCTGTACATTCCACTCACAGTTCATTGGTAGCTTATCTGACTTCATCGCCGCCACATACATCTTATATACAACCCAGCCTTCTTGTGAATTTGAAGGAATAGTAGCCGGGTAAGTGTTTGCAAGGGCAAAGAGTTAAGGAGATATATTCGATCTATAGAAACAACATTTCACTAGGTCTAATAAATGAGTTTTCATATTATTTCGTATTTTGCGAGACTGACCCGTTTCTTTACAAGTATTCATTTCCAATTTGTAATATCTTCAAGAAAAAGGAAGGTTTGTGTATTCACGTTTTCTGTTCCAAAGTTTAATGAGCGGATCAGAGCTCCATTAAAGTATTTAGCCGCCACTACCGTGCAAATCGTTGGCGATTGTTAACGATTATTTTATTTTTATAAATAGTCACTTACATTCTAAATATATCAAGGTTGCCAAGTGAATATTCGGCTATAAAATGAGTTCTAAATCTGACACATTCAATAATCGACCCTAAATTCTAAGACCTCTTCCTATTGAAATTATGATCTCATCATCACAGAGCAGTGTTCTCTCTTCGCAAATTACAATTTATCGAAATATTGCCGATGTAAAGTAACTGTTAAGCTCCGGGGACAGAGCATTTTCTCAAACAATTTGTCTTCATTTGTCTGGGTCTGGTAGTTCCTGGATATTGACGTCTCTACAGGGCTCTCTACCGAGGACTGACCCTTTAGTTGTAATCTGGTAACACAATTCAAATCCCAAATGTGTCTGATGGATAACCCAATGTGCCTGAAAGGTAACAAGGTTTGGGTAACAATGTTTGGGTCAGACACGTGCAGAATCTAAATCTTTAATGGATTTCTTCTCACCACGATTCCTTGATTTGTTGTGTCTTCAGATGACCAGTGTTATCAGTTACAGGTACCTGTTGTGCATACAATATATAGTGGCACCTTGGCCGGGTGATTTAGATCGCTGACATTGTGTGCCTTACCCTGGTGGTCGCTGGTTCGAATCTCGCAAGGGGCTCGACGACCAATAATCAACACTAGAATCTATGTTATACTAAGATAGTTTAATCCCAAACTAACGAAAATACTGTTGGACGATCACTTTCTGAATAACCAAAAAATATATCTGCATATATTCAGCTATGGGACGTGTGTCATTACGGTTATCAGCGATGTATTGTCATCAGCGATGTTTTTGCGAGTGGCAAGTTGTCCGAGTGATTTAGATCGCCGACTTATGGTGATGGCGGTTGGGTGCCTTACCCTGGTGGTCGCTGATTCGAATTCCACACGAGGCTCGACCAATTTTTAGCTCTACAATCTGCACTATACTGATATAGCGTAATCCCAAAATAACGAAAATACTGTTACAGTATAGCATAAGGCGAAGCTTTCAGATACGTCGAATAAAATCAAGATTATCACGAGCAATACATACTGTTTACTTGAACCTAGCCTCCACATATCTGGTCAAATATACCATTTACTCCACATATCTGGTCAAATATACCATTTACTCCACATATCTGGTCAAATATACCATTTACTTCACATATCTGGTCAAATATACCATTTACTCTACATCCTTGTCATTTTAGAAGCTCGAACACAAGCTGTTTCGCAGCAGTTAGAAATTAACAGCAGTTTACAAGTATGTCTTACTTTAGCCGTTAAACATCACAAACATTCAATTATATAGGTGGTGGACCCAAACAGGTCGAAATCCTGTGCGCATATCTGAAAAAAACACGACATGGACCAGAAATCATCCATGCGATGATTTGCATCTCAGCCACGCTTTTATTGGAGTTGTTCATGTAGACATCTTGAATGACATGCCTACACGGTCCATAGCACCAAGTTGAGCGGTATTAGATACAAATATCCAAGATACAATATCCGTTAGATAGAAGAAACGGTCCAAACGGGGGAAGTATTAGTAGATTGCAAGTTCTTACACAGAACACAAATCTGTAAAGCCCGACGTCGACCAAGCGCTTCGTTCTCCACCATGTTAATCACAGTCACAAACTACAGTCACAATCACATACCGATCGTTCATTACTGTTGGGGTAGAAATGGCCTAGCCTTAGACACCCCTGCTGCACTATAATTGGGTCCGTCTTACATTATGCAAGGCTGCGACTGAACAACCTTGAATATTCTAATGAGCATGGCCTTATTCTAATGATCCGACAGTATATAACATAGACCGGAACGACATTCAGAGAGATTACCTTGGATTCTAGAGAGATACGCGCGGCCTGACCCGATATACCTTTGCTAGGATGGAGTATCGTACATCACTGTATGATTATAGTACTGTATTGATATGTCTTAATATTACACGTATGTATTTTACTATGTCTAAACGTATACCCATAGGAGACCGGTTTAGCTCGCGTACGGAAGTCTTCTCACGGCACATCCGAATTAGGTATAGACCACTCGCTGCATTGGCGAGGCTAAGCTCAGTGCTTTGTTCACGTCTCGTCCCATATATATAATACTCGGCTACTACAACTCTGTTGGGGGAAAATGTGCATTTCGATATATAAAAGGAGGATATATTGACTGTTTCTGGTCCAATGTGTTTTCTCACCCATCTCAATTGTGAAGTAAATGTTCTATTCATTATATAAGTTAGCGATAGTGGTATAATCTAGTTCATCCTGCACAATTGAAGGCATAAAAATACTAGCGCCACACCGAAACATTCCATATATTCACGGTGGTATCGTCTATGGGCTACTTGGATGCCAGCAAAATTGTACTGTGAATACTGAGTAGAGAAATTTCATTTGCAAACCGGAAATGCAGAGGAGTGTCAATGTTACAGAACAGGGAGTAATTTAAATACTTCTTTCCTGCAAACGCGGACATGCCGACCTGATCCGCCCTCTTCTTTCTGAGGCCGGGCTGATTCTCAATCCGCTTTAAACTAATGTTCTCAGATTTTAAAATTCTGTAGAACATAATCATTCTATTAACAACCAAATTGGAAAGAGCCTCGCCCATCGTCCAGATGATACATTTACTCCACAATGAATCAGTTGTAATAAATGAACGTACCGAGTGTTGCAGAGTTGAACCTTTGTTTCAGTATACCAAAAGCCAATGAAACAAAAAATACAGAATTTGCAGAAATTCTTTCTATAAACAAGCGTAATATATATCATAATCAGAAACGTAATATATCTGGTTACATTCTAAATCTAGCCCTATATAGCCTGGGCTATTTCGAACCTGCCCAGGCCGAAGTTGGGGGGAGGTCCTAATTATTTTTATTTTTTTTTACCCTTGAGTTAGGGAACTGAAACTTACTTCACTATACCCTTGGGTCATTCTCTAAAATAATTAGATTGAAATTCAATCTATCAGATTAAAATTAGTGACCAATCTTTTATCGGATTGAAAATATTCAACCTAATAGATTGAAAACGATAAAATGAATCTGTTGCAGACAGAAAATCTAATCTAATAGATTGAAATATTCATTCTAATAGATTGAATATTCAATCGAATAGATTGATCACTAATTCCAATCTGATAGATTGAATTTTCAATCTAATTATTTTAGAGAGCAAGCTCTACCATAAAATGTTAAAAAAAAAATCACGTCACAGTGACGGTATTTTTAAAAAGGCATTTTTTAATCCATCATCAGTTTTTCGGTCAGATTTTTCGAATTTCCTGCGCAAAACTGCATGATGAATTAGTAAATATAATGTAATGTGAAATAAAATATTTTTGCCCACTCTCCCTCGTAGAAAAGCTTATACTTTGAAGAAAAATGACGAAAACATCACTTTCCTGGGTGGGTGGGTGAGTGAGTGAGTGGCTGAATTTGATTTAACGCCGCTTTCAACACTATTTCAGTCATATCACGACGTTTGGTTTCAATTCCTTTTCATACACGAAAACCACACGGGTATAGTTCTATTCCTTTTAACACAGGGGGACGGTACCTTACGTGCATGGTCGCCGTCTTGAATTTTTCCATGATCCACTACTCGAGAGGTTATGGAAATAGGCTCATGCAAATTGATCAGCCAAAGCACTGGGCTAACTAATTGATTCTATTTGGCTCCTTTTGGCAGCTGCACCTTTAAGAGAAATCCAAATCCATGATGTCCGTAGACAATATGAATTATCTTATCAAATAGAATTTAGATCCGAATGCCACACTCGATGTCAAATTAATAAATTGTTTAGGTACTATAAATGTTAAAACGGCTAGAGGCCGCATCAGCAGTGTATGCTACATATTTGAAATATTGCTGGGTTAAATCTAGTTCTGTCTCTCTGTCCCTGTGAGCGTAGATGAAGGGAGAACTTTTAGCATTCATTGTCCACCGTGATGTCTTAAAAAAAATAGATGAAAGCAATATAATTTCCCTAGGACTATACTGTACTTATTCGCCTATTGGCGACCGTATAATCCCGCGGTCACACAGGGCATTTACAGCCCTTATCATTTTGTTTATTACGCATCTTCCTGAGTCATGTAAGTACGTTCAATCGACATAAACTAGTGTTATCATAAATATTCACAATCAAATATTGAAGATATATTCAGCCTCCATAAAAAATATGCCACCAGAAGAGTGTTAGTTTTCAATATGAGGACTGAAGGCAGAAGCTGTCCTCATTGAAATCTGTTGACCAATTCTCTCTTACAGGAAATCACCATATTGTACAAGAATGAATGATTATCACTGATGCATTGCTGTAAATCAGGCACAGGATGTACTATCGATGGCCAATGGCCAGCCATTATTTTGAACCCCAACAATGACCTTTATGGGTCATGGTTGTGAACCAATCACTGGTGTGCTAACTATGCAAATGTGAAGATGGAAATTGGTACTCAACACAGACAGCCACTTTACCAGGTCCAGATGGAAAATTTGAATATAAGAGAAACTGTAGAAAAATACAAGTATCCAGTTTCGGACAAAGCTGAAAACAATAGGTGTCTTCTCCTAGACAGGCACAATATATGCTCAACAAATCTGAAGCATAAAGGCATTCGGAAGTTATCGGAAGTTATCCGATGGAAAAAGATTGAACAAAAGGTTTGCAAATTGAGGAAATTATATATAAAGCCAGTTCCCCGTTTCCGACACAGCTGGAAGGCAATATGTATCTTCCCCTAGGCAGGAGCAATATGTACCACAAATTTGAAGTTGAATAACAAAAGCATTCAAAACTTATGCGATGGAAAAGAAAAGTGAGAAAAAAAAGAAGAAGCGGAAGAAAGAAGAAACTTGAAAGCATATAGTCAATATTGCACCCCCTGTCTTCTATATAGATTATAGAGTTTCGTCATATTTCTATGACTTTGGTCCATGTTTTATGCAAGCGTTAATTACCAGAAACTGGGGAACAATAGTCTGTCTGTGTACAACAATGGGTCTAGACGGGAGGTTTTCAGCAATATGATCGCCTAAAGAATAAAGCCTTAAATAAAAGAAAAGCCATGTTTTCGTGCAGTTAGCCTTTAATACTTATCAAAGAAAATATCAATATATCCATTGGGGAACATATTCTACCTCAAACAAAACACTATGGCGAATGGACCATCTATCCTGATTCACCCAGATTATTAAAAGTAATCGGAACCCCATGTTTACTACCATTATCGAATTTTATGAAGACGAACCCTGTGAACAATGGTTTCCATTTTCACCTGCTCCATCGCCGAGATTGAAAATCACGACTGACATCCTGTACAGTCCCATATGTCACTCGTTGAATTAATTGCGTCCATCTGCTATGTCTTCTGGAAAATATTCTGCTCCCTCGTAGATCCCGTTTCCCGGTATAAATCTGGTACCTGATCCCAACATTAAACGGTAAGAAGATGCATGTCGTGACTGAAGTCTTTCAGGAGGGATATTTAAGCTGCCCGTATTATATCTCTTCATGTTAATCATTAAATGAAGTAACCGCCTCTCAATGTTATCTCTTTCTGTGGCTCGGTGTTGAAGAGCATAACGGTGCGACACTGAGATTCAAGAATCTAAGTGAGGTTTGGATGACATGATTGCTTCATATTCTACTGATAATAAGAACTTTGGACCAATAAAGCTGTTAATATCATGCAGATATAAGTTATGTATTAACGTCCATCGTGGTGCGAAGGAGTGCCCAAGTACATCCATCCATCCATCCATCCATCAGTACCGCAAAGTCAATCGTACATAGTTTGGTCCATCGTCCTCCTCAAACAAGCCTGTATGTATGTCTCTACGTCATTTTCTCCCACATAATGGTGATAACTACACTGATATCCGGCATATTTTAAAGAGCAGATTCAGAAACGTTTACACCTGCTCAAATGTAAGGTCCCGCAAATCTTCGATAACAGTTGCTCTAAAATTAGGATAAGAAATGTAAGATTATCTTTCAACTGGACCAGTGGTCTAGAATTGAAAATGTTTTCTTCTGGCAGCTGCGTCTACTTGCATTAAAAAGATATTTATATATATTTTTTGTCATTTAGAAAGTGATCGTATAACAGTATTTTCATTATTTTGAGATTACATTATCTTAGTGTAGCACACATTCTAGTGCCGAGGCCCGTTGGCCGAGTGGTTTAGATCGCCGACAAAAAGTGCTGGCGATTAGGTGCCTCGCTCTGGGGGTCGCTGGTTCCAATCTCGCTCGGGACTCGACCAATTTTCTACACTAGAACGTGTGCTATATACTAAGATAGGGTAATCCCAAAATAATGCAAATACTGTTACTTGCATTAAGAAAAAATCCAAGGCAATCGTGTCCCAAGTCAAACGAAATCACCTTCCTAATCATCCAAAGATTAGATAGCTCAGTTTCGGGGATTCTCAAGGCTCGTTTAATCATCTTTGTATATACTATAGATATCACCGGTCATTACTCAAATGTGCAGAGGCCGTGATCGGTGATAATTACTGAAATTTGTAGACAATTCATTACATTGAT